>CABFKO010000565.1:0-19873 GCA_901766855.1 Panagrolaimus sp. ES5
AAATATATTTATTATTATTATTTTATGAAGAATGATCATTGAACTATATCGCTGCAGCTCTTTTTAGAATACGCAAAACGATACCTTTTTTTCGTGTTACCGTAACATCAAAAAATAACAATCACCAACTTAAATTCATTTAAAAATAAGCTATTAACAATTCATTTTTTAAAAAAAAACTTTTCAAACAGTTAGCATTTTTAGTATTTAAAGTACTCCGATTTCTTGCGAGAATCAATAAAGTAAAAATACTTTCGCATTGTTACTTTTTGAAAAAAAATATTATTTAAATCAAAAGGAATGCATTACCTTCCTTTTTCAGTCTTGACCCGTATAAAATGAAAGATCTTATTGATATATCTTCTATTTCTTGAATGTCAAGTTATAAAAAAAATATATAGAGATTACATCGACCGTGCTGCGGATAAATAAAAAAGGAATGCCAAAACTTTATTCCCCCCGAAAATGAATAAAAAAAAATGTTCTTCATAACCCAATGTAAGAAGACAGGAAGGTTGTCGTCGGTTATGATAATTTAATGTTGCTATTTATTTTTTAGTTTTTATAAATCTTGTGGTTACAGCTTTTCTTACCTAAAAAAGTTCTTTTTTCAAGTCTTTTTTTCGATTGTTTTTTCCCATTCCATGTTTTTTTCACTTCTTTCTTCCGTTCCTTCCGCTAATTGTAAATAAAAAATTATTCGATGAGAACAAAAGAGCGAATCGGTTCAAATAGGTTACAGAAAAAAGGGGGAAACCGAAAAAGGGAAAGGAGGAAAAAACGCATGCTTTACGCTTGAAATGTATTTTTTTTTGCGCAAACGTCCATCATCTTCCATGCTCAATTTATTCATTTTTATTATTCTTGATTTTTTCTTTCTTAAGAGAGAGTTGCAAAGAAACAAAAAGTCGCCAGCGGTCATGATGTTTTTATTTTATTTTCTTTTATTTACCTTGCTTGTTTCGATCGAAGAAAAACTCTTCACTTTCTTTTAAATGCTCATAAAAGACAAATATGCTTGAAAACCGATTCCTGACCGATTATGACAAATATGGGGGTCTTGAAAAGTATGAAACTTTTGCTGCTTTTATTCTTTCATTTTCAAAAAAACATAGTTGCTATTTCATTTATGGACACTTAAAAACTTTTTTCTTTTTGTTCTCAATTGAAAATAACGCTTTTCATATTTTTTCTAGTTTTTTTTCCCTTTAAAGCAAAGTAAAAGCTGTTGATCTCCATCTTTTTTTTGAGCGCATCTATCCGGTCGTTATATCTCAAGGATACTGTTTTTTCTTCTTTATTGAGTGACTTATCGATGCCGTCGGTTCTTGTTTTTTTTGGACATTCAAGATCGACCAAGATGAAAAAAAACGAACTAAATAATACGATCGGTAATGTTAGGGGTAGTGGTTTTGAGTGCACTCAAATGGCGGAGAAGAAACTCATTCATTTAAATTGGTGCGCACAGGTAATTTGCATTGTTGTCCGATATAGAGGAGAGAAAGGGAGAAAAAAAAGGGAAGATCTCGTCTTCACTTTCGTCTTCTTCTTTTTTTTTCCATCTTGGTTATACTTGACCGGGGTATGAAAGGCCAAAAAAGCAGCATCCAAAAAAATGTAAATGTCCGGCCATCATTTTTTTCTTTGTTGTCTTCCGTTAAAGAATGGCGTTCCATCGTTTGATTCAATTTTTTCTTTTTTTCTATTTTCCCATCTTAAAGGTATACGCGTGTAAACCAGCTCTTCTGCCTTGTTTCTTACCTTTTTTTCTTATTCTCTTTTTTCTTATTCTTTTTCTTCAAATCACTCTGTGGGGTGGCGCGGCTGTGACGGAAAAAAACTGGAGGTTGATGTATTCAGCCTTCTTCTATTTTGATGCTGCTGCTGCTGTTGTAGTAGTCATGCCTTTGCAGAAGGAGAAAAAATAAAAATATAATAAGAAGTCGTCGACAGTCTTGTTGAATCTTTTTTTTCTCCTTCTTTTATGCCGCTCTGGTATGCGCAAGTTTGCATCTTTTTATGGCGTAAAAACTTAAAGATGCGAGAATAAGAAGGAAGAAAAACAGTAACCAGCGGATCACATTTTTTTTGTTGTTATTATATTATGCACAAATAATATTAGTGAGTAAAGCGGTCGAGGCCATTTTTGCATGAGAAGTGGGGGAAATTCTTTCCTTCATCATTTCTTTGGGGGAAGAAAAAAAAAACTTAGATAGTTCAATGTCATAACATCATCATCTTTCGAATGAATGTACTCAATAACACCATTCTTTCGTGTTCTTCCGATATTGATGTTCAAACGTTTTATGTATTTTATGTTTATCACCTTCTTTGATTCTATTTTTATACATTTTTCCTTTTATAGGTATTAAATCATCTTGGAATTAACATAATTGTAGCAAAAATATTTACTGGAATTTGATAATTACAATGAAAACTCAGCTTTGTATGTCATTAGGGGCTGTCGGGTTAATAATTGGAACGGTCGGCGCTATGTATGCTGCTATTTCGTCACATTGGATAACTTGGACAGTAAGTTTTAATCATTAAAAAAAGTAAAAAATTCCTATTTTTTACACTTTGTTTTCTTTTTTTGTACAAAAAAGGAGAAAAATGCAGTCTTAAAGAAGTTTTCTTTACCTCAATTTTTTTAAAGAAGGCTAAAACCAGCTGACATTTGACTGTTGAAGGGTCAATTAGAATTTATTCAAGCATGAGTGTGCATCTTCTCAAGACTGTTTAAAAAATATATGTTTTTTCTAGGTCCAAAGAACTCAAATGAAAAAAAGTTCTGAATTTATGAAAAGAATAGGACCAAGCTTTGAAACAAATCCAATTTATTTTGTTAGAAATTATGGCCTTTATCATATTTGCTTTCCTGATGCCGTTCCATCAGGTTTGTTTTTCAATTAATCTTTTTCATTATTATTCTTTGCAAAAATTTAATCTCATTTTGTTCCGGTAGACAAATGCTTTAATCGGTTTTTGTTTCATTTATTTAAAAAAAAGAAGAGATTTATTTATGTGAATTCAGTAGGAAAAAATTTCCATGAGCCATATAATTTGTACAGAAGAAGAAGAAACGAATGAAACCGCTTTTTTTTTTATGAATTTTCGCAAATGTGTTTTAAACTTTTATCCAAAAAAATGATTTTTTTTGCTTTCAATTAAGAACATTTCATTCTTATCTTGAGGGGATTTTTTATTCTTTTTTCTGAAAAGTGGACGGAAATAATTTTTTTTGTAATTGAAGGTACTTGAAAGAAAAAAATGAAAGTCTTTTTTCACACAATTTGTAATTTTATAATTTTATTATAGGAATTGGGTCATTTTCTTTAATGGGAGAAAGTTGCATTATTAACAGTGATTATTATCCTGATGAATCAACCTATAAGGAATACACAGCACAACAAACACAGCGATATTATTTAATGTGGTTAATGCTTGTATGTTATGCCGTTGCAATTATGTTTTTATTTTTAACAATGATCATTGGAATTTTTGCTTGTTGGAAACAAAGAAGCAATCGTTTGGGTCTTACCACTGTTTTTATCTTTCTTGGAAGTATGATCTCTTGCGATTTGAAAAAAACAATGAATTAAAACTTTACATTTTTTAGTTCTCTTTTTGGCATGTGTTGCCTTGCTATGGCATTCTATCCTTTATTATGAACATAATGCAATTAAAATTTCTGGTTATCCTTTCACTTGGGATACAGTAAGCTTAAAATTTTAAATAAAATTAAAAATTTCTTTTTTCATTTAAGAGTCTTAAACAATCAAGCCGATATTCTTACGGCTTTGCATATATCGTTTTTATGGCTTCATGTGTTGTTTTAATTTTTGCTGGTTTGTCTTTTGCTGTTTCCTGGTATTATGTGAAGGTAAGAAAAAATTTATGTAAAATTGCCATCGATTTTTTTTAAAAAAAGGTTGAATTTCATCAAGATTACAGTTTTTCGCATTTATTTTTAATAGCCCGTATTTATTGTCACGCATTTTCCTTTCCTTAAATATTTTTCTTTTACTTGATTCAAGGACACACTTTTTTATAGAAAAATAAGGATGATGAATTGGACAAGCATGCTGCATACCTTCATTATGTAAATACCCCCGATAAAGCATTAATGCCGTATGGTTCATATGGAAGCCCATATGGTGGTACCGTTGGACCATATTATCAAAATTATTATTCACAATATCCAACAATGAGCAATAACAATTATTATGGATATTTAACTTATGGACATTAAAAACAGCAAACATCAGAAGCAGAAAAAAACAATATTAAAAAGCCTATCCTTGCCAATTGTTAATCTATTTCATCTTTTAAAATCATAAATTTTGTTTGATGTTTAAAAACTTATTTTTGTCCAGAATTCCAATCTCAGAGCATGTACTTACTTATGATCACAGATATTTTTTTCTTTTTATAGCCTCAAAAATACATAAACTGCCAATGTTTTATTTTATAACTTTAGCGGTCACAATTTCTTTATTAATTTTTTGTATTGCTTTGTTTGTTTTTTTTCTTTGTATATTTTTTGCTTAACCCATTTTTTACAATTAGGCAAAAAAAACCTTAATGTTTTCCTTTGTTTTAAACGAGTTTTAAAGATATTTTTTTCTGCATTGAAAGCCATGTTTGATTTATTATTAAAAAGAAAAAAATACTATTTTTGTGTATTAAAAAACAAAGAAAAAGAAAAATGATTTAAAAGATACCGGAAATAATGTCATACAGGAAAAATAAAAAATATAATAAAACAATAAAATTTTTAAATTATTAATCTGGGATGAGATTAAAAACTGAAACATATATTTTCTTAAAAATTTTTTTTAAAAATGATATATTGCTGTTGGATTATGTGGAATAGTATCATTTCGAACACTTGATTCATCATAATCATTTAAATAATCAAATTCTCTTAAAGCATCTCGAACATCTTCCCCTAAAATTGTTGAACCAGAATAATGTGGTGTTCGTTTTATTAAATTATTTTCTTGTTTAATATTATTATCTTGAAGATTTTCACTTGCAAATATTCCATTATCTGTTTGTCGACGTTTATCATATTTTTGATTAAATATTGGTTCATTAGAGGATTGATTAGGGGATAAATTTGCTGTTCGATGATGATCAGAAAATTTATGATTTGATGATACTTGTATTGAACGGGGACTTAACATTACTGGTTTCTTTTCAATCATATTTATTGGAATATAAACAACATTTGCTGATGGATCACTTCCCTCTGAAATATGAATTGGGTGTGAACGCGGTGATGCAACAGATTGATAATCATAATTATTTGAATTTGAACTTTCAATTCTTGGTGGCAAAATATTATTTTCTTGTGGAGAAATTGCATGGTTTTCTGCATAAACTTCCGGAGTTTTTGAACGACCAACAATTCGATCAACAATTGGAAGGGTTGGAAAGAGATAACTAAAACCTCCATGTGGTGGTGGAATTTGTGAACTTGGATAACCTAAAATTACAAAATTAAATTTTATTTTTTACGGGAATTAAAATAGAAGAATACAAACCTGGTAATCCACCATTATCAAATTGCGATGATGAATTTGAATATGCTGGGGATACAGTCCTTCTTAAAATTCGATTCATTGTTGCTGATTCTGCATTATTATTTTGTCCATTATGCCCATTATAAAGCATCATTCCATTTGCATTTCCAGTATAAAATTTTCCTGGTGCTTCAGCACTTCTTCTTGGCATTGATTCTGACAGTGTTGGAGATGTCATATGTGCCATTGATAAATCATGAATACTTTGAGACATTTTTGTATTAAACATTAAATTATTATTATGCCCTGATCCGTGATATGATGTTGGAGGGGGAGTTGCGTAATCACTATTTTCATGTTCCCCAAATCTTTTCAACCTTCGATTTGTTGTTCCATAATTTTCATCATCTGATTCTTCACCACCTAGCGCAGATTCAGATTTTATTCTTCTCATTCTTCCCATTCTTTCAAAATCACTTTCAAATCTTCTTCGAGGTGAATATGGTTGATCAACATGATGTCTATCTTCAGGTGTTTTTGAAAGCGTTAAAGAGCCTTCTTGATTATAATAATTTTGTGTTTCACCATGTCGGCGAAGCCTTTGACGTTCAATATTTTTAGTTACTGATGTTTGCGCCTTAAAATCAATAAAAATCCATTAGCACCCGTTCGCTTTTTTCATCTATTATTTGACAACTTTTTTTATTTAAGAATGTTATTGACTAGAGTGTCACTTTCCCTCAACAATTATAAATAGAAAAAAATGGTATTTGCCAAGTTCGGGCCATTTGAAAATAAGAATGCAGAAACCGAAAGTCAATTGACCATTTTTGACCGATGAAAAAGAGAAACCGTTAAATTTGTAAATAAGTTATTTACTCAAAAAAAAAAATGAGAACTGGAGAAAGTTTTGACACTTTTGTTAAGGGAATAAATAATTAAACTTATGACAATTCCTTTAAATATTTGTGGCTTTGGAAAGAAAAAAAGACAAAGAAATAATGAAATCCTACAGTAGTAATATTAAAAAGTAAATTAAATAAAAAGTCGAAAATTGTTCATAATGTGTATATTTATAAAAAACAGAACATAACATACCGTTGGAGTTTTAAAAGTTGTTCGAGCTCTTCGATTTTTGCCACCTTGTGAATCTTCAGATGAATCATAGGCATTAAGATGTGAAATTCTATTTCCACCACCACCACCACCACCACCTGAATCATTACTTCTTGTTGAATTACTGCTATTTGATTGAGTATTTGTACTACAAAGATTATGCCAAATTGCAAGTTCTTCATTTAAGACTTCTCTACCACCCAATTGTCCATTAACAGAATTTAAAAGTTTATCAATATACGGTGAAGTAAAATGAGCTAATGTAGCTTCAGATTGTGCAAGAAGGCGATGAGAACTTGTTGGTGCTCGTAATAATAATTTATTCATTAATCTTGCAACTAATATTTGAATATGCAATTTTGCAGTATGTAGGCCATGCTTTAATTGTGAAACAATAATTGTAAGACGTAAATAATCTCCTGTACGAGCTGAGATCATTGTTAATGCACGAAATAAATGCTCAAATCCATGGGCTTGATCCAAAAGACTTAAAATTATTTCGAGGGAATAACATTTTGAATCAAGTTGTGGACTATTTATTGAATAAACAATTACTTCTAAATTTTGAGGATTTTCAAGAAGTATTTGCCAACTATGAGGCTAAAATAGGAAACACTTTTAAAAAATTTGAAAATAAATTGTTATAGAACAGTTTCAATATAAAAGCTTGATAAATTTCATTTCTTTCTGTGGCTATAAAATCCATATTTTAAAAAAACTTACAGATTTTTCAAGTACGAGCTTGATGCACTCCATACAATCTGCTTCAGATACAGATGCCTTTCTTCTCACATTTGTTGCAGAATTTTTTCGATTCAGCAAACTTGAGAATTTTGTTGATTTATTATTTACTAAATTTACAACTCCTTGTAAGACTACTACAACTTTAACAAGTAATACTAAGCCATTGAATTGTTTTGAAGAAAATTCACTTGCAAAATTTTGATTTCTAAAATAGAATGTAAAACATGTGATTCAAAAGAATTCAAAGAAAACCTTTGTTCACGATTTAAAAGTTGTTCTTTAAGTCTTAATAATAAAAATCCGACATCCGAAATTCCTGCTCCTGCTTGAGCTGCAGAAGCAGCAGGATTTTCAGCTGATAAAATAAATTTTCGAAGTTGTTCAACAAATTGTCGACAGCGTTGTTGGGATGGAATTTGGCCATTGATAGGTGCCTCTTGAAAAGTAACATTCATGTTGTTAAAAATTTATTAGTATAAAATTCTTTTTGACAATACATTTGTTCATTAAATAACTGATTAAACTAAAAAAATACATTTTTGAATTAAGGTAATAAAAAATAGATAAAAAAATTATTTTAATCGAAAACCGCAAAGCTTAATGTTCTTTTTGGGGCTGATGATTGTACAAATTCGGTAAGCAAACAATATTTAATTTTTTTCTTCTTCTTCAGAAAAAATTGCAAGAATTTTGATTGCAAAAAAAGAGGGGAAAGAAAAAAAATGATTGGTTTAACATAGCTTCTCACCTAAACCGCTCAAATCATTCGGAAAAAAAGAAAGATTGTAAAAAAACTTTAAAACCAGTCATAACAATTGGAAAAGTATTCATGACAAGAGCTCCGTTTAAAGCTCAAGTTTTTGTCCTTTCAAGCACAAAAATAATTTTTTAACAAAAAAATGTTGAGCAAATTATTTGGAAATACTTGTTTAAAAAATTAATAGAAAAAAATAGAGCTGCGGGAGAGAGAGAGATAGATAGAAGGCACTTTGAAAGATGAAGCAGGAGAAACAGTTAATGGCCGAACTAATCCAAAAAGTTAAGTCTTTTCGCTATTAACCTTCGCCACGCAGAAAAAAAGAGAACCTATGTAAGAAGCACCCCAGGTAGCTTGACAAAAAAATCATAAACGTTCAAAAACAATTTCATTTTTGTCTTTTTCTTTTACTTCTTTTAAAAAAAATTATTTTTACCTTTTCTTTTTTACCCTCTATTTTTTTCTCCCTTCATCTTCATCTTCTCTCTATCTATCTAATTTCATTTTTGTAACGGTCGTTGACTACTTGTTCGTCCTCCTATTATCGTCGATGAAGGCGATGAAAAACAACAAAAGTATGTCTTTTTTTTGACTGAAAAAGAATACTGCCTTTGTCTTGGGCTACTACTTACTTCTCTTAGACTTCAAAAACAGTAGAAGACGAAGGAAAAGAATAAGAAGAAAAAAGAGGGGGACAACAACATCAACAAAAAAAAAGCATATACTAAAGGAGATCAAAAACGGTTAGCCAAAAATTTTTTGAGTGAGAGATATGTAAAAGAAAGGGGGAGAAAAACTGCGGATCTGTCAATAGTGCGTTATTTTTGCGCAGGAATTTTTTGGTTTTGTTATTTTTGCTTGTTTCTAAAAAAATAAGTGACATTTTGAAGACGACAAAAAAGACAGCAAAAAATATCTTTAAGATGCTCTTTTAAAAGTTCTCAAATTCTTTTTAAATGTTTTCATTTTGCATTTTTTAGAAAAACTGCAATAAGCTTGAAGCTTTTTATTTACTTATAAAAGACATTTCATGGAACCCACAAGTGGCAAAATAAATTCTAATGAAGAAAATTTATTATACTTTCGGCATTGCATGTTAAGGTGGATACTGTATGAAATTGAATAATTAGGGAAAAATTTAAAAAAAGCCAAAGAAAAGAGAAAAAGCAAACCACCAAAAATAATGAAGTAAAATTATGGAGGGTACTATATTTCGACAGACTTTGGGTAATTTTTTTCTGAATTCTCCGAAAATACTGAAATTTTTTTTGCAAATTTGTTTATCAAAATTTTTTAAGAATTAATAGAAAAACTAAATCGTAAAATTAAAAAGGCAAAAGCTTTTAAATCATTTGGTAGTTTATAAAAAGTCTTTTTAGACGCCAACAAAATTCAATGTGACCGTGGCTTTTTACAAAAATCTTTCAATAACCATATAAAAAGTATTTTGTAATTCAGGTTGGATTTTAATTCCTTAAACAACTTGATCTATAACCATATTTATTAACAACCAAAATCCAATGAATAACAAAAAAAGCAAAACATATTACATACAAAATCAAAACAATGAATTAAATGTTTAAAAACGTTTACCACGAATACGACGAGCAAGTTGAATATCTTTGATCATAATTGTGACGCGTTTTGCATGGATGGCACATCGATTAGTATCTTCAAAAAGACCAACAAGATAAGCTTCAGCGGCTTCCTGAAAATGTAAAAATATGTAAAACTTGGTATTTAAATGGTTTTTTATAACTTACTTGTAAAGCACCGATAGCAGCAGATTGAAAACGAATATCCATATTATAAGCTGAAATAAAATTGATTAGAAGTTTTAAAAAAACATTTTATTAAAATTCGTAATTATTTAAACATATATTTCATATTTAAGGGAAAAAATCTTTTTGTTTTAGCATATTTAAAAACAATTATCGAAAAGGATATATATTTTTTATCCGGAAAAACCATCAAAAAATAGTTTTTAGTTAAAAATCTTATTTTATATAACACACATACCTTGTGCAATTTCACGAACTAAACGTTGAAAAGGAAGTTTGCGAAGGAGCAAATGATTTGATCGTTGATAACGGCGAATTTCACGAAGCACAAGAACACCAGGACGATACCGTTTTACGGTCATGAAGCCTCCAATGCAAGAACCGGATCGGCGTGCATGATTTGCAGCAGGTTGTTGAAGAGGAATTTTAGCATCAACTGATTTACAAACTATTTGTTTGATACGAACCATTTTTACTTTA
Source organism: Panagrolaimus sp. ES5 (assembly GCA_901766855.1). Lineage (NCBI taxonomy): Eukaryota > Metazoa > Nematoda > Chromadorea > Rhabditida > Panagrolaimidae > Panagrolaimus > Panagrolaimus sp. ES5. Next base: position 10,407 of record CABFKO010000565.1, read on the forward strand.
AAGAACAGTAATCAGATATGAAAATTATACCAATCTAAAATTGCACCATTTTATTGTCGAATACGTTTTTTAAAAATAAACTAAAAATACGCGACTTAAAAAAATTTTCAAAAAACTTTAACATTTGCCATACAGTACTAAATGCAATTTCTTTAACAAGACTTCGAATCTTCGATTTGTTACGAATGACAGATTGATTTTTACTTCAAAAAATACCACAAAATTCTGGCGGCACAGAAAATTAATTCAATTACGTTGTCTATATTTAGAAAATTTTAATAGATGTAAGTGAAACATTTCGAGATTTAGTATTGCTACGAATGACAGATAGGTCGGCTAACACATACTCGAAAAAAAGGCAAAAGGAGATTTCCATCTTTTTAATTTTTTTCTTTTTGCTTATATAAAATATATGCATAATTTTTCCTATTTTTTAGAAAGATTATCCTTTGGCTCCCTCAAGTATTTTTTTAGCACGCGCTAGGAGATACCTATCGATGATGATTCGAAAGTTGATCCGGGGGTATCAACAAAAAAAAATCTGCGCAGGCACTTTTTTTAAGCGGTCAATAAACTCTTAGCCATTTGGCACTGTTTCAAAAACAAAAAAAAACAACGAACCTCATTCAAAAAAACAACAACGCCGGCGAAGCTTTACGCTGTGTTATAAAGAGATAGTCGTGTCAAAAGTTCTTTCATTTTGCGGCAAAAACTTTTTTTTGAAAATTTTACTTGCGTAATGCAAGCAAATATGACCCTAAATTATGTATTTATTGCCAGCAAAATTTTTTTAAAAATAAATTCTTCTAAAACATTTGAAAAACATGTTGATAATTGAAGGACTTAACACTTAACACAAAATTGTTGCCACTTTTGTTTTGCACATAATACTTTCTTTTTTGATTTTTATTATCTGAACAATAAAGTTGTCATAAAAAATGGGGTATAACTTGATGCGAAAATTTTTTTAATAAATTATTGAAAGAATTATACAAACTTTTAGCGAATTTAGGAACATATTTCATTTAACATTTTTTAACTTTTCATAATTCTACCCTGGTGTTCTCAATTTTTGCTTTTTTATTTTGTTAATTTTCTCGCACCGTTGTTTTTAAAAAGATAAAAGAAAAGAGGTTTCTAAAATATGACATTTCAATTTTTATTCTAGAAAATTAATTTTTACTTTTTAAATGCAGCATGAATTTTTAGATATCCCTTACATTTTGTTTTAATGTTTTTTCAATTTTTTCACTTTCATTAGTCTTTTTTTTTGTATTAGTGTTTAATCAATGGATTATCTACAGATATTTAGGTCGAAATTCTGTGTTTTTTCTTCTTTTTTTATCATTTTCAAAAAAAAAGTTTTCCGCTTTTTCACACAAAAGTGATAATTATCAGAAAACATTAAGATATCCGTAAAAATGAGATTAAATGAAAGCGAAAGATAAAGTGAAGGATAAAAATGACTGCATAACAGTGAAATGAGAACACCCTAAGAAAGACGGGGAGTGAGGATAATAAAGGATAAAAATCTACATCATTTTAACGTGTATTCAAGTATGAGATTACGTGGATTTCTAATTTTTTTAATTTTATGGACATGTGGGACTTTTGAAATTATTGAAGTTATTGAAGAAGGATCTGGAGGAGAAGTAGAAATTCGTACAAATGAAAATAGTTTTGATAATGTAACAAAGGCTGATATCAATCCATCAATTGCTGCAGTTATTGATCAAACTCCATTAAAAGTGGATATTGTTAAGCCAATTGATGTAGCTCCAAAGATTGAAGAATGTTTACCAAAACTTGATTTAATATTTTTACTTGATAGTTCTGGAAGTATTGAACAAATTTATCATGAACATGTTAGATGGGCTTTAGCACTTGTTGATACACTTCCAATTGAACCTGATGCTGTTCATGTTGCTGCAGTACAATATGCTGGATTTCCTTTAACTGAATTCTCCCTAGGCACATATCCTAAAGTAGAAGAGATTCGACAACATTTACAACAAATAAATTTTCAATCTGGTATTACTCGGACAGGATATGCCCTCAGAAAAGCTGAATCCGAACTTTTCCTTGAAGATCGAGGTGCCAGGTAACGTTTTTAGATAAGGTTGAGCCAGTTTAAGTTTGATGAATTACAGAAATGATGCGACAAAAGTTATTATTCTATTTACGGACGGTCTGTCAATTGATGATCCTCTTAAACCTGCTGCACAATTAAGAGAACATAAAGGTGTTAAAATTTATGTTGTCAGTGTTGGAAATGATGGATTTAAATCAGAGATGAGCAGAATTGCAGGAGAAGCTGAACATGTTTTTGGGTAAGCTTTTTTTAGTTTAAAAAAAGATAAATATAATAAATGTGTTGTTTAGACCAGAAGATTTGCCACAATTAAGAAATGCACTTTTGAATGATGCAGAAAAAGCAAGAGCATGTAGTCAAATTGGTCCAACATGGTTAAAAAAACATAAAGGAACAACACTGTCACCTTTAAATCTATTACATAAAGCTGTTTTACCACCTCTTGATTTCCTTGGATTGCTTAATGAAAATGAGGATGAAGAAAAAGGAGGTGAAGACGAAGACGAAGAAGAGATGGAAACAAATTCAAATGAAAAAGGAACAGTATCGACAACAAATTCCAGCCTTGAAAAAGATGATCTAACATTAATCCCACAAAGTCAAACCTCTACTTCAGATAAAGTTACTGTCGAGAAAAGTGAAAAAGAAACAACAATTGTTGTAGAACCAGTTACTTCAGAAGCTACTGTAACCACTTTTGAAGTTACAACTATTGCTCCTGAAACCTTAACACCTTCAATCAAAAAAGAAAAAACATCGAAAGCCAGCGTTGAAGTAGAAATTACCGCCACACCTTTAACTACCGTAACCAAAAAAATTGAAGCAACAACACTTGAATCTGTTGATCAAGTAAATGAACCAGAAGAAAAAGAAAAAACTGGCAAAAAGCCACAAGATAGCAATAGCAAAGCTTTTGCTGCTCAACTTAATTCTATTGATGAATCAGAAGACATTATTGATGTCTTTGATATTCCAACAGAAGAAAGAAAAAAGATTACAACTTTAAATCCAATAACCACACCAAAACGTTCAACAACAACTCGTCAAACAACTGTGGCTTCAACAAGTCCAGCAACAACCCGTGCTCCAACGACAAAACGAATTCGTACAACCCTTGCACGACGAAATTTAGCAACTGCAACTGAAAAACCATCAGAAAGTACAACTGTTTTTACTCGAAAACGTCCTACTACCACCAATCCTGCAACTATTAGAATTGTAACGAATTTACCCAGGATTGTAACCACAAGAAGAACTCCAGCTCCTACAAGAATTTCTGCTTTCGCCCAAAGAGTTTCATTTTCACATAACAGAGGTTTTCACATACAGTTTTAGAAGATGAAATAATAATATATTTTTTAAGGTCCTTGTCCGATGGATGTTCTATTTTTGGTTGATAGTTCTGGATCTGTTCAAAAAAATTATGATACACAAAAACAATATATTAAAGAAATTATTTCTGAAGCAGAATTAACTGAAAGAACTCATAGAGTTGCACTTTTACAATTTGCTGGAAGTCATATTCAAAAAACCGAATGGGCTTTCGATGCATTTTCAACAAGTTCTGAACTTATGACAGCTTTAAATCAAGTTCGTTTCATTACTGGTACAACTTATATTGGTGCTGCTCTTGATAGTGCTCTTCAAGTTCTTGAAAATCGTCGACCAAATGTGCCTGTTATTATTGTTTTAGTTAGTGATGGGTAAAAAACATTTTTTTAAAACAATTTTAATCTTTAAAATTTATAAAAAATGTTTTTTAGATTTTCTCAAGATGATGCAACATTCCCTGCAGAAAGAATTCGAATGATTCCAAATATTCAGTTTTATTCTTTAAGCGTTTCAGAATTGACTAATACGTAAGGAATTATTATTTTTTATACAAACACATTTTTTTACATGAAAAACAAAATTTAGAAATTATCTTGCACAACTTGTCGGTGATCCAAAGCATGTATTTGTTAGTTCAAAAGCAACAGACCTCAAAGATCTTTTGATCAAAAAATTACGATGTCGTTAAACGAAAACAAGAAAAAAGAAAGAATTATGTATAATAATATGTTTTGTAATAAGCCTATGTACCGAAATATTAAACCCCTTCAAAAATATTATAATTATAAATAAATAATAAACTCTTATCATTCAACCTTATACTTTTTCATTTTTTGTAAAAAAAGATTTTAAATCCTATTAAAACTTACCTTAAGGGAAAATTTGTTATGTTATGTAAATAAAATATATGTGACCCTCCTTTCTTCCGTCTGTCTTTCTCTGCTATGATATAATCCGTTTTAACTCGAAAAATTTGATTATTCATATATTTTCAAAAATATTTTGTTATATTCTTTTTTTGCTTCATCATATTTTTGTTAGTCAACAACAAAAACCAACAATTCTGATTCATTACATTCCGAAAGCTTCAAAAAAAAGCATCAAATATATTTATCTTTAATTTTTTTTGTAGCAGTTTAGACCAGGCACTCTTGAAAATTTATGGTGTGAAAATTTGTTTTTGTCTGAAGGTTTTTGCTCTTTTTCTCATTGTTGTAATATTCGATTTTTTTAGTTTAAAAAAATTTGCATATTCAACAGATATCAACGCGTTTTAGCTCTAAAGTGTCATTTCTAATCCGATTAAGGCTACCACTTGACGGCTGAGTGTATACCCCTTTGAATCCAAGTACCTAAACGAGGTCGACATTTAAGCATTTTTAAAATGATAGTTGCTACCTCCATTTTTTTTCTTTCCAAGATCTAGTTCCTAAAAACACAAGAAAAGAGTAAACAAATTTTTTGAGCACAAAATAGTAGAAATTCATTGGCTAAATTTGTTCTACCCTTTTTTTATTGATCAACCAATCTTCTTCCAGACTATTCCCAGCTCAATCCACAATTTAACACTCTTGATCTTTATGACATTTTTTTCCATATTTAAATTTTTTGCCGGCATTTTTCTTTTCTTTTTTTGATATTTTTTTCTCTTTCTTGTTTTTGTTTGAAGAAGTGCGTCGGAATCCGGCGGCATGTTATTAAAGGTCAAAAAGATGGCAAATTTTCCTTATATTTTCGTTTTCTTTTCATATTTTTTTTCTTTTTGGTCTTCAAATTCCCTCTTTTGCTCCGTTTATTTTTCAATAGTGCGCAGAGAAAACCACTTGATGATGAGGTTGAATGAATGAATAAAGAAAGAAAGAAAAAAAGTAATGATTTTGTTTTCGCGCCTTTTAGGTGTCCTCAATCGGCCACACGATTATTAAGACACTTTTGCATGATTAAAAAAGTAGAAAGAAAAAAAAGAAATAAAGTGTGCAACTTTGATTTAAGATTCGGAATAAAATTTGATTTAAAAATAAGTATTCCATTATCAAAAAAGGCTGTCTGAGCTATTAAGAAGATACAAGTATTTTGTGATATCTTTGAAAAAATGAGATGTGTCAGTTTAAATAAATGTGATGTGAGTTGTCTCGAATGTTTCTCTTATTGTTTTTTATGTTGATAGGGGTAACGGAACGAAAAAGGCAGCCGTAACAGTTTTAAAGAACCTTTTTTTAATTTTGGAAATTATCCTTTTTTGTATTAAACTGGTAACCAGACGATATCTTTCTCAAATCACGTAATTTTTTACCATTACGTAATTGGATATTTAAGCGAATTTTTTTGCGCAAATTAATATGAGTTAATGTATAAAAAAACGGAGGCAGCAAAATTTGAGGTAACTTTTTTACAAAAGCTAAGTAAAATTTATGGAATGAAAAGCCATTCCTTTTTTTCTCGCTTTATTAGTCATATCTTTCTCGAGAAGGAACGTTAAAAAGGCGTTAACATTCATTGGTGAAAGCATGAAAAATGAATCAACAAAAAAAAGCAAAAATTCAAAAAAAAATCAGCATGAAAAGTTTTTTATTTTTCTAAAATATTGCATTAAAAAACTTTTTTTTCTTTTTCCGTAATTCAAGGACCAATTTTTTACACAATCGGCAGCCGACTGCACATGGGTCGTCCCCAATGGTTGTAAAAGAAAACTGAGTATACTTGACCATCATCATCCCAAAAAAAATATTGCGCGACCAAACCTTGTTGTTATTTTTATAAAACGATCGATTTATGCAATCACTTTTTAAGTAATTTCTTTTCTCCTAAATCAAATCCCAAAAGCTAATTTTTAACATTAATTTGTTACCAAAACAAAACCATTTTGTTTTTCACTTTTTTTAAAACTCATAAACAAATTTTTCTCTCTCTTTCTTTTTTTTTCTCATCTTTGTTGTTGGGCGAGCCTTATAGCATCGTCCTCTACTTGAATTTTGTTTCGGTCACTCGTGCGTGGCCCTTTTTTTCTTTCTTTTTTTTTCCATCGATGAGACAGTCTCAAACGTGAAAATGGAATAAAAATGGCGATATATTTTTGTTTGGGGGTGCGACCCGATAAACTTTTTTCCTTTTTCTTCTACTTCTTCTGATGCTCAAATTCCTTATTTTTGAGGTTTTTTCAACTTTTTTTGTTGTTGACAAGGTTAACTTGAAGTTATTTTTCAATTTCAAACAAAACACCTTTTAAAATAAACATGTTAAAGAAAAGCGATTTTCTTTGATTGATTAACTTTTTCATAAATTCCAGTTTTGTTTTTTTGTCATAATCCAGACAAACAACTTCCGTATGTTTTTTGGCTAAAAAAAAAATGAAACGTTCCTCTTTTTTTGACTCGCGTTATGAATCATTTTAACTTGACATTTTTTTTCTTCAAAAGGAAGGGGTGCTGTTTTTTTGCAACATTTTTTGATCAATTGTTTTTTTCATGTTTTACATCTTTTTTTGATATATACTTTCTCTAGAAAGAGTACTTTTTCATATTTAACGTAATTTGCATATTATTTAGTCTAGTTAAGGTATTTGCGCATGAATAAACAATTAAAAAATATCTTAATTATTGTACATATTCCTTTTCTTTTTTTGCAATCAAAAAATAATAACACAAAAAGAAATTGTGTTATTATTTGATTAAAAAAAGTGGAATGGATATATCCGGTGGCGACAGAAATTTTTTTCTGTATTTTTTCCTGTTCCTTTTTTGGGATTGTTTGATGATTTTTTTGAGGGCGACTGGCAGAGAATTCCAGCAGAGTGGTTTTTGTGGCGCGATTCCTTTTGGACAGTGAGTTTTTTTTGGCGCTTTTAGTAGTTTTTAGACGACAACAAAAAAAAAATGGGTAGCACTTGCATTTTTTTTTCAATTTCGTTTATTTCGAAAGAAAAAAAGATTTTCACTTGATTATATCTGACAATTTTTTTTACAAAATTAAAAAAAGAGCTTGGAGGTTTCTTAATTTATTTTTTGACCTTGAATAAGTTATTTAAAAAAGATTCTCTTTAACCACAAATAAAAAAAGGGGGTTTTAATCAAATTCTTGAAACGTTAATGACAAATGATCGCTTAAAAGAGGCTCCCATTTTGTTAAAAAATTTATTGCATTTGACAGTTTTTTAAAATTTGCTGTTTAACGTTCGTGTGAAATAATATAGAAGAAGAAGAAGAAAAAGTTTCACAAGGGTGGCTTCTTCCGAATGGCTGGTGGTCCATGATTTATGAATGGAACAATTGCTTTTTATTCCTTTTTTTCTGAAAGCAGAAAAAAACTTGACGCAATTTTTATATATTCAAATAGCATTTTTTCTTTGTGTTACATTTCATTCCATCATTCATTCTTTTCCATTTTCAAACTTAATTATTTTTCATAATATTAGGATTATTGCTTGCTTCTTTCTTCTTTTTATATATATATGATGATGATAATTAGTGTCGGTTTATTTTTATGTTACATACATTTTTGAGGGTAACATGTGTTCGTTTCCTTTTTTTTGCGTGTTGCAATCTGTGCAACTAATAACGCCTGCTGTTGTCCTTCTCTCTTTCTCTCTCGAGATGGAAAGAAAATTAACCTTCATCAATGTTAGATTGGTGGAAGCTAATTTGAATTATTTCATGCCTTTTTTATTAGATTTTTGTAAGACCCACTTTTTTGAATGCATGCTTTGTTTTAGTTTTTATAGTCTTTTTTTCTCTCTTTTTACCAGCTTAGATTTTTTTCTCGTTTTTTTGCTTGAAACAATTTTTTTGTGTTTGTCGAAAGTATTTCTGATCACTTTTTTTCTGTCGAAAGCTTTTTAAAAAAAAGGAAAAGAAAAAAAAACTGACCAAAAAACGGTTTTCTTGCATTGCTTTTTCAAAAAAATCAGGCAAAGTACGATTTTTTTGGAATAAATATTACGCTGATCATCTTTTTGGCACTCTTTTTTTGTGCCAGTCTCAGCCATGGCAATGTTACCGTTTTTTTTCTTTTTTCTACTTTTTTTTCTACTTTCCAAAAAAAGAAGAAAAAATTCCATTAGTGGTTTCATTAGCATTTTTTATTTGCATCTTCTTCTTTCTGTCATCTTTGATACTACTGAATTTTTCTGTTGAATCCAATATGAGTGAAGAGGATTTCCCACGCTCAAAACGCCAATTCAAGTAACAACAAAATACCCATAAACAATAAAAAAAAAAAAAGAAATGGAACGAGTTCCGCGAAAACGATTTGATTTTTCTTCAATGGCAGTTTTTTCGAATGCCTCTTTTTTGGCATCGATTTACATCTTCTTTTTTAGTACTTTTATTATTAAAAAAAAATATACTAAATTTATTGCTTGCAATTTTTTTCTGCAAATATTTTTTTAATCCTTTTTAAAACACTCTTTTCCCATCGTAATCAAAAATATTTTTGTCTGATCTTCTTTTTCATTCGCCTTTTTTTGAAGTCTTTTTTCTTCTTCTTTCCAAAAAATGCTTTAGGACATTTTTGCTTTGAAAAAAAAGAGCTATCAGCTTGAATAAGTGTCACGTAAATAAGGGGAAAGAGAGAGAGAGGATACCATCGAAGATGATGATGTTTTAAAAAAAGAAGAAAAAAGAGCTTGTATTTGCGGTTTATGTGACGCTGCGCAAAGCTTGCTTTGCCTTATTTTTTTTAACTCTGCGACATTCGAGTGCAACACAAAAAAAAGAAGAAAAAAAGGTGGACGAAAGCGCTTGAGCTTATAACGATTTGCTAACAGTAAAAATAAAAGACAAGCTTTGTTTTTTATGAAATACTTTTTTTTTCTTGCTTTTAAAATTTTTTAGCGTTTAAAGTTGCGCACATCTTTCTCTTTTTTTGATTATTTATTCAATCAAACATTAGTAAAAACTAATGTTTTTTCAATAAATTTTTATTTTATTTTAAAATTCAAAGTTGCAATGTCGTTTTTTTTCTACAATCATAAATCATTGAAAAGGAGCTGATTTAAGGAAAACAAACAGGGGAAAAAATGGAAGGGGGGAGAAAAAAAAGAAAAAGA
>CABFKO010000586.1:0-10152 GCA_901766855.1 Panagrolaimus sp. ES5
ATATATATTTATCAAAATTACCAAAAAATAATAATAATAAAAACAGTTATACACAATCTTTCACGCATTATTATTATTGTTATTATTATTATTATTACTTGGTTGAGTTCTTTCAGTTTTTGCAACATCACGACTTTTTAATTGAAATTTTTCTTCTTTATCAGAATTTTCTTCGGTTATTGTTGCTGACTTTTTACCGGGGGAAGGTTTGACTAAAAAATGAAAAGAATTAGTTTACACAAGAATTAAAAGGACATACCTTTGACTGACCCTTGGATTTTTCACCAACACCAGCAGCAGCAGGAGCACCAACAGATTCTTTTTTTGAATCCCAATCAGAGATAACATCATCCATGGTTGGATAATCACCTAAAAGAATGATATAATTTAAATAAGATTAGTTATAATAATATTACCTTTTCCTTTCTTTGCACCTTTTGCAATTTGTTGTTGTTTTGCATCACGTGGAATTTGTCGTGGCTTATTTGGTTTACCCACAGGTGAAGCAGCTTTATCATCATTCATATTAACATTTTCAAGATTAACTAAAAATATCAATACATAAAAGATTTCATATATCCACCATAAATAAATATAAAACTTACCATTCTTTGTTGGATCAATTGCATCATATCCATCATCCTTTTGTTGCATCTTTGATTTTGTTTCTTCTGTTTTCATTTTAGATTTTGCATCTTCATCTCCATTTTTATTTGGATTTAAATCATCATATCCATCTTTATTTGGTAGACCAAGTTTACCCTTTCCACCACGCTTTTTACTTTTTGATTGACATTTTTGTGATGTTTCAGTTCGATCTTTTCCAGTTCCACCACCACCACCTTCTTCATCATCACCATCCTATAAAATGTAATAAATAAACAAAAAAAAATTAATAAATTAAAAACTTACAGCTGCTTCAAATGGATCTGTTTTACCTTCAACATGAACTTTTGATGGTTCTTTATTCAAAGATTTCTTTTGCTTTGCATCAAGAAGCTTTGACTTGGATTTTGATTGTTCCTTTTTCGGTGTTGGTTGTTCAGCTTGTGAAGATTGATCTGGCTTATCACTTTTAAGATTACTCTTTTTCACAGATGATGAGGTACCCTGAGAAAAATTAGTTTGAAAATTTGAATATGTTTAAAAAAGCTGCACTAAAGAAACATTAAGCCAATTACAGTATCCTGACTAATAACAACCATTTAATTTAAATAGAAAACAACTTACTTTATGTGGAGCTTTATGTTCAGCAAGTCCTTTTTTCTTTGCACAAAATATTGAAATTCCTATTGATATGAATATTATTGGTGAAAAACATCCAAACAGAAACCAGCAACAATTTTGTAGCAATATCGACAACATTAATTAATGAAGATGAATCAATTGAAAAAAGAGAGTAAATTCAAAGCACCAATTTTTATTAGTGAAAAACAATCAACGACGCACAACTTTCATACAACCGACTGAAAAGTATCACGCAAATTGTTGAATGTAGAGCAAAAACTGAATTAAAAATTTATCATTCTCATTTTTTTCATTTACTTTTTAACAAAATTTGCATATACTTTAGTATTGTTTTGTGAAATGGCAGTGGGGGATTACGGTAATGGTAAGAACACAAGAAAGAACTTTGAACAGTTTATTTGAAACAAAACAAGAGTAAATTCAATACAAAATTTAACAAAAAATAAATGTAAAAAAAATAAAAACCCGATATCTTTCAGACTTTCTGTGATCTTCCACGTTGAGGTGAGCGACTACGACTTCTTCGACGTTGTTTAAGAATCTTATCAACTTCTCTTTGACGGCTACGATCTTTATGTGAAGTTCTCTGAAAAATGTCACATAATTAATACACCATTTAATAAAGCTACAGTAAACTTACATCTCTATCTCCACCTCTTCGTTCCTTTGATCGACTACGAGATCTTCTTCGACCACCACCATATCGATCCCGATCTTTTCTATCTTTTTCGCTACGATCCTTTCGACTTCTATCATCTCTTCTATTTCTATCATCACGTCCATCATTTCTTCCACTACCACGATTAAATCTATCATTATTGTATTTTCTTGAATCATATCTTTCTTTACTTTTTGAATCATCACGTCGAAGTTTATTATCAACATCTTTTCGAGGACTTGCATTCAATTTTTCGGCATAAGTTGAATCCTTTCCATTTTGCTTCTTTTTACTTTCTTCTTCTTCAGCATTTATAGATTTCTTTGCTTCTTCTTCGGTAATATCTTCAACTTTTTCAATTCCAAACTTCTTTCGACGTGCTTCTGTAACAGAATCAGATAATTTTGTCCAATCAGGGGAAGTTGTTCTAAGATACATTCTATCCAAAATTTTAATAATAAATTCGACATCTCGTGATGAAACTCCATAAACTTCATACCATTGAAAGCCGTCAGTTTCAGGTAAAATAACTTCAGGATTTGAATTTCTGCAAACTCTTACAACACATGCAGCAGCAATAGTTTTTGGAAAATATCGTAAAAATAAATCTGTTCTCATACAATCATTCATAAATGCCCTAAAATAATAAACAATATTAAATAAAGGCTAAAGATTCTGAAACATAAAAGCTTACCAAGCAGTATTAAGTATTTCAGTATCTTCAATCAACTTTAAAGTTTTAAGATAAACAAAAATATATCCATGTGGATGTTTAATTTGACATACAAAACCTAGAGCACACAAAATTCGACGTTCTGCTGCCACGACATTATTTTTTAACATAACATATTTGACATCAATTTTGAGGACATCAATCCTAAAGAAAAAAAGAAATCAAGAAAAAGTTTTAGCACAATATAAAAAGCGTGCTGGCAATAATTCTTGATACGGTACATATACATAGATACGAGTTGAAATAGTTTCTGGTAAAAAATGAAACAAAGACATAGAAAAAGAAAAAAGAAGCCAACCCGCAATATTATTTTTTACCAAGCAACACTTTTTTTGGTCACAGATTCTTTTCATTTTCATTCAATCAATTGCTTTTATATTTTCCAAACAATTCATACAGAGCAGAACCTAGATCATCACAGATTATTATCGTAATTTAAAGGAAAGGATACAAAAATATCAAAAATTTTATTGCCAACACGCTTTCTTGGGAATTTTTTAGACACACGAAAAGTCCAAAAAAGAAGGGATAAATGACATAAAATCTTACTTTAGAGATTTATTTTCTCGTTGCTTGTATTTCTGTTTAAGCATATCAAAAACAGTTATAATTTCACGAGGTCGTCGAGGAGTTTCTTCAATCTTTGTTGCAAGCAACACACAAGCCATTACAATATGCTAAAAAGGTAAATTCATTATTAAGGATAAACAAAAAAGTCGGACAGAGCTTACATCAAATGGATGCTTAACAAAAGATTTTAAACCATAAAATCGCTGAAAAAATATTGATGCTGTTTCACCGACTATCATTGGTAGCTTTAGCAAATGAACAATTGTTTCAATGAGTTCAACACCCAAAAACCGTAAATCCTAAAAATGCTTTTAATAGGCTATGAGAAAACCACAACAAACGTTACCTCTTCTTCTTCAGGAGTTAATCCATCTAAGCATGAAGGTTTTGTATCCAAATATCCAATAGTTTTTTTATCAAGGGTTAACAAAAATGAATCGTAACCAACGACAATCTTGGAATAATTTCGTTTCTTTTTATAATCATGAACAGGTTTAATCTTTTCCATAATCGCAGCAACTTCTGGATCAACTTCTTCATCAGGTTGCTGCTCATCAATAATTTCATTTAACTAAAACGATACAGTAAGTTAACGTGTACGGGTGTAGGGTTAAAGGAAAACAAACTTCATTTGATGGATTAGATTTTGCTTCACCACCCTTTGCATCAGGTTGAGCTTTCTTTCGTATTTCAATTTCACGTTTTGCTCTTGCAAGCACAGATTCAGCACTACCATTTTTCATTGACATCACTACTAAAAACAATAATTAATGTAAACAATTTGCAAAATTTATATTTATAAAAGCTTTTTTTAAATGAATGCGGAAAAAAGTTGGCGCGAAAAACACGGAATGTTAATAAACAATGTATTGAATGATAAAATAAAGTTATAAACATTGTAAAAAGATATATAAACAGAAAAAAAGGAGCCAAGGATTATTGATTTAAAAAAAAGAGAGATTATTAAGATATCAATGATTAAATAACTTTTTATATTAAATAACACCATTTTTCTAAAAAAAGAAAGAACGTTGCGAAATTTGGTTGGAAAAAAAAGAGTAAAGAAAAGAATGCATAAATTGGCATTTTGCCAAAAGTTTTTAATAGAGTTGTTGGAAAATAAAATGGAGTCAATGATGAACAACTTTGATTAATGATTAAATACTTAATTTTAAAGACTTTATTTTACAGTTAAAATTCTAATATTCTTATCAAATCGATTGTTTTCATGTGATTTGGCGAGAATGTTAAGAACACACTAACTAATAAAAAAGTTTTTAATTTGGATGTTCTTTTTTCTTTATTAAAAATTTTTGATCGATGTTGTCATGAGGAGAAAAGTTTGATAAAAAAAGAACTAATTAGTAAATAAGACCTTTTTTTATGAATTTTATATTACTTACTGACTGTGCATAAAATAATATTATTATATGCTAGGTAGTGATAAGGAATTACAGTTTCCCTTTTTTCAGATCCTACATTACTTAAATTTGTTGTAAATTCTTTGCAGAATTTAGAGGCTACAGATGATTTGGGAGATTTTACTCATTTATCAGAAGAGTGCAAAAAATTACTTCGATTTTTGATTATTCAATGTGATGGAAAAATTGTTGATACTTCTTTTATGATAAAAGTTTTATCACTGAATTATTTGCATTTTTTATCAAATTCAAAGGTTTTGAGTAAGTATAAAACTACCGTAATCTCTACCTTAAAAATAAAATCAAATTACAGTAATACTTCAAGACTTATTCATAATCTTCTAAAATGTGCTTCAACAAATGGTAAAAAGACAACAGAATATATAAATGTTCGACAAACTTTAATCTCTGTTTTATCACCAAATGCAAAACAATTTTTGTCAAAAGTTGTTCCAAATGAAGATGAAATTTTGCAATTATTTCAAGATTTAAAAAATGCAACAAGTGTTACACAATATTTATCAGCATATTTTAATATTTTTGCAAAATCAACCGATTTTTATACTGGCAAGCCGGATACTCTGTTATACTTGGATTTGTGTAAGTTTTGTAGAAAATAATTATTGACTTGACTTAAAACAATTCATTTCAGAAGAATGAATGGCAAATTTGGAAGATTTTAAAGAAAGTTTTGATTTTTAAGTAAGCTATGACTAGCATTTTAAGATAGAAAAATTTATATATCTTTTAAATCATCATTAAAATCCATTTCTTTAAAACTTTAACGGCAATGAAACTTTTATATTCAGCAGCAAAAGATGAAATTCAAACGGATGCTTTGGATGCATTACCGTATCTTTTTACAAAACCATTCCAACTCATTTTGCCATCTTTAGCTGTTTTAATCAAAAACTGTTGGAAGCTGATGAAGAAGAAAATGAGTTAAAAAAATTGGTAAATACTTTAAAAAATTCATATAAAAAATTATAATAATTTTGCTACTTTAGATTGTACTTTTTGCCTGCAGTAAGACCGATGTGAAAGCTATGAATAAACTGCTTGATGGTATTGATACAAGCTGATCCTTGAAGTGCTTTTTCTAATCTTATATTATTTCTATAATAAACCGTTTGTAAATTTCAAGAAATTTTTTATTGATTTTTTTGAAGTCAGTTCTTTAAAGCTTAATAAAGTATATGTATTATACTGTAGTTTGGTTTTCTTTAACACTTTTTTTTATTATCAAATTTCGATTTATTTCAACTAAAAATTAAAGAACAAAAGAACTTCAAAAAAGATAAAATATAATGTCAAAAATAAAATAAAATACAAGAGGGGACAATTCAAAAAAATATTTTCATATCGATTGCTAACAAAGAAGCACAAAAATGTTACAAAGAAATATCAAAAAAACAAACAACAATATTACATTTTATTCAATGCAGGAACTTGTTGTGCACCTGGTGCAGCACCATTTTCAGCAATGTGTTAAAGTGGTGAAAGATGTTGTTGTGCATCTGGCGAAGAAACATCATCAATGATTGGTCGAACTGTTGGAGCAGGTGCTTTAATTGATCCCGTTTAGCATTTTCTTCTTGTTCAATATGTGCAGCAAATAATCTATAAAAAATATGTGTGTTTTTAGAAAATGCGAAACTTTTTTCTTACCTTGGTTTGGGTGTTGAATGTAACTTTCTGTAAACATCAAAAAATGATTGCTCATTGGTTCTTCCATAAATTGGTGAAATTGGAGGTGGCAAAGAAGATTTAATATGTCGATCACTGAATTTTGTTGTTGATGCTGGTGCTTGTGGAAGAGATACTAAAATTAAATTTATGATTATTACCAATAATTAAAAATGAAAAAGTGCGGTATTCTTTGAAGCATAAGGTAAAAATGCTACAGTAGAAATAGGAAAAAAAATGCAGCAAAAATAAATTAAAAATATGATAAAGATTACTGTATCTAATTGGCATAGTGTGTTTTAATGACAAACGCGTTTCTCTGATGCGTTTATTAATTAATTTGTATATTTTAGTCATTATAAATAAATCTTAATTAATTAATCTATAACTTATATTTAACATAAATAACAGATAAAAGGGACTTTCATCCTTAAAAAATATTTTCTTTAAACTTACAATGTTGGCAAAATTTAACATCAGTAACTTTATTGCCTTCAAGTTTTACGAAACCTGTGCAATATTTTGGATGAATTGCTCCACATCGCCATCGTTTGAAATCAGAAGGAGATGCACATTTGAACATTTTAATGCCATTCACTTTGATACTTCCATGAATACCATTTGAAGCTTTTTTTGAAAAGTGTTGAATTATTAAATCAATTCCTGAATCGAAAAATAATCATTACTCTCAAAAATCTGTTCAAAATTTCTTATTACCTTTATAATTAGCATGAAGTATTTTATAAGGTTCTTGCTCCACAGCGCCATCGTTCGACATCTTCCTTATCTAAAAGAGAACTTAATAAGTTAGAACATCATTGAAGCATATTTGAGAATAAAAAAGTGTAACAAAATTTAAAAAATTCGAATTTTTGTACAATTTGTAAGAAGCGCTTAATATAATTATTAGAAAAAATATAAATCTTCGTTTTGAGAGAGTTTTTGTTTATTTCGCTATTATTTTAAAAAAACAGAATTTAATTTTTAGAAATAATTTTGCAGGAGTAAATGATAAAATTGTTTTAATAAAATCTTTGTCAAAAATGTCTTTCATAAAAAATAAAACTGATATAGGTGTAGGATTCTTTAAGGAGAAATTATGGTATTGTGCGTGATAATGACCGATGAAAATATTTTTTATTGCATCATCTTTATGCCCCAGCTATTCAAGCAAAGTTGACGATTTAGAAAACTAGTCTTGTTTTAACAATTGTACACAAAAATCACGTCGAACATCACTAAAATCATTGCATTTGTTGTACTTAAAAGTGCTTTAAATTTAAAAAATTAGATTTTTTACAGAAGAAAAATGTTGAGAGTATTTCAAAGTACCTGCTTCCGGGCAAAGTTTAGCATTTTTGAAAAGTTCATTTTAAAAAAGTGGAAATATTTTCTGTTTTTTTAAAAAATTGCCGTAGTTTTTCAAAGTATTTTTTTCCTATTTACTCTGCTTTTAAGTTAAAAATAAGATAAACTTTTGGTACGTACCGTGGCAGGTCAAAAATGATGCAATATTATTCAAATAAACACAAATGTAAAGCAATCATGAAATTACGATAATCTTAAAATTATACTTCAGACGATAAAGAAGGTCAAGTTTAACACTTGTATCATTCACTCATTAATCAAAGAAATAAATGGAAGTACATTTAGGTGGTTCTTTAAGAAGCATTAATGATTTCGTAGTTTTTATAAAATTAATATGTTAAAAAAGCATTTTCAATACATATATAACGATAACAAAAATATTAACAAACGGAAGATATTGAGTAAAAATTCAATAAAATCACTAAAAGCAGCTTATGAAAAAAATGATTACAATAGAAATAATATAAAAAAACAGAAGATTAGAAAATGCAGTTCAAAATTCAGCTTGTAACAAAAATTTAAGAAGTTTTTCCACAGCTTCCATATCTGTCTTACTGTAGGCAAAAAGTACAATCTAAAGTAGCAAAATTATAATAACTTTATGCATAAATTTTTAAAAGTATTTACCAATTTTTTTAAACTCGTTTTTTCCATCGTCAATTTCCAACAGTTTTGATAAATAAAGATAAAGGTATAGGAGTTACAGTGAGTTGAAATGGTTTTGTTAAAAGATACGGTATTGCTTTCCAAGAAGAAATTTGAGTTTCAACTTTTGCTGCTGAAAATAAAATATTTCATTGCCTTTAAAGTTTTAAAGAGATGGATTTTAATGATGAAGATTTATTTAAAAGAAAAATAAATATTCCCAATTAAAATGCTTGTCAGAACTTACTTGAGAGCAAATCATCAGTTTTGTTGAGGTTTGTTAAAATCTTTTAAAATTCACCATCCAATATCCTAAAATGAATTGTTTGTAGTCATGCCAATATTATGTTTCTATAAAACTTACACAAATCCAAGGATATCAGAATATCCGGCTTGCCAGCATAAAAATCGGTTGATTTTGCAATAATATTAAAATATGCTGATAAATATTGTGTAACAATTGTGGCATTTTTTAAATCTTCAAATAATTGCAAAATTTCATTTTCATTTGGAAAAATTTTTGACTCTAATCTCTGGTTTAGCATTTGATAATGGTGATAAACCAGAGATTAAAGTTTGTCGAACAATAATATATTCTGTACCATTTGTAGAATGAAATTTTAGAAGATCATCAAAAAATCTAGATGTATTACTGTAATATTATGGATTTTACTTTTAAAATGATAACAGATAAAAATGATATCATTATATTAAATAACTTTTTATATTAAATAAAGACGATTTTTATGTAACATTTTGTTGAAAAAATAAGTAAAGAAAAGAATGCATAAATTGGCATTTTGCCAACAGTTTTTAATAAGGTTGTTGGAAAATAATAAAAAATGGAATCAATGATGAATAACTTTGGTTAATGATTAAAGACTTTATTAAATAAATAAATATTTATTTTACAGTTAAAGTTTTGAATGTCTTATCAAATCGATTATTTTCATGTGATTTGGTATAAAAGTTAAAAACAAGAACTATTAATTAAAATTAAAAACAGGGGGCAAAAAAAATCAAAAAGTAAAATCACTTCATTTATCGTTTTAATCTAAAAATTTCTCCAGAACGACTACATTAAGATTGAAAACTTTATTAAGCCACAAAAACCCAAAATTCATTAAAATCCAGTATTAAGCTAAAAGGAAATTAAATTTTAATCGGTCATTTATAATGTCCACCAAAAAAAGATAGACATATACTTGCATATGTTTCCATGACTACGAAATATGCCGAGCTAAAAAAAAACCAAGCTGCTACTGCTGGACATTGCATATGTTTCTTTAAAAAAGCTAGTATTTTTTGTATTTCAATTTTCCATCAACAGCAACAACAAATAAAAAATGGGATCTCCAACAAATTGGTATACAAAATTTTTATCGACTCGTTGTGTTCCACCACTTTTTTATGGTGAAACTGGTTCAT
Organism: Panagrolaimus sp. ES5; assembly: GCA_901766855.1. Classification (NCBI taxonomy): domain Eukaryota; kingdom Metazoa; phylum Nematoda; class Chromadorea; order Rhabditida; family Panagrolaimidae; genus Panagrolaimus; species Panagrolaimus sp. ES5. The sequence goes on from CABFKO010000586.1 coordinate 9,758, forward strand.
CATCGGATTGTTATGCTTTAACAATAAAATTAGCTGAATTCAGAGAGGTTGTTGTGTTTTTTCTTCTTTTAATTATTTTATTAATTGAAATATTTTAGTTACCAACAGGAGAAAATTATCGGATAAAAATGTGCTTTTTTGATACCCAATATAAAGTATTTTTTGGAAGACAATTTACCAGTAAATTACTGATTGGAAATGAAAAGAAAATTCTTATTGATGAGGTAATTTTTTGAGTTTGGAATTTTTTTCTTTGATTATGTTTTGGGAATTTAAAAATTCTAAAAATTTCAAAATTCGAAAAACAAAATTAGGCAAAAAATGAAAGATACTTATAATGATATATTTTTTGATTTCCTGCTGGGACAGAAATGCGAAAAAAAATATAATATTTT
>CABFKO010000597.1:5927-19814 GCA_901766855.1 Panagrolaimus sp. ES5
TTTTTAAGGCTCGAGGTCTTCTTTATCAATTTAATCGAATGGAACGTATTCCATGTTCATTGGCGGGCCTTTTTGAGCAAGATAATAGCGAACAATGGTCCAGTCATGCAGCAATTGAGCGAACATTTGAATGTAATAGAAAACATGGAAATGGCGAACCTTGTCCATTTATGAATACTTAATAGCTATTTTTATTTATATTTTCTGATTTTTTGGCTTCGTTTATTTTGTTTTTCTTTTCTTTTTTCTCTCTCTCTCTCTGGGTTCATTATTTATACAATCGAAAACACATCTCTTCTTCTTTCTATTTTTTTTTTTGCTTTTTTATTTATAAAATTTTTTAGCATAGACAAAAAAAAAGTTAATTATAAAAGCATAGATACAAGAAAGAAAGAAAGTTACTCTTTCGAAAGCACATAATTCATTTGTTTTGTTGTGTTTGTTTGATTGGTGGAATACGATAATGCAATTTACCATGTTTATCCTTTTTTGGTTGAAAGTTGTTGATTTGTGGCGTTGTCATTTAAAAATGTTATGCTACTAGTTTCAGAAAGTGGCTCGGTACCGCTAACCTTTTGCAGCCATTCACAAATATTTCGATTCTTTTGTTGTCGAGTCACAGCAGAATTTCCACGACGTTGTTGTTCCCCACAAAAACTTTCTTTACTACATTTTAGTAAACATCCTTCAAATGTTGACATTGTTAAAATTGGGCATGTTGACGATCGTTGAATTGCTGTTTTAACTGATATACTAGAAGATGGCAATTCTAAAAGAAAAAGAAAAAATAAAATTCATTAAAAATGCAAAAAGATATAAAAAAAACTTTATTTTTTTCTTCTTTCATTCTTACCAGAAAGAGATATAGCATTTCGAGAACCCGGTTGTATTTCATTTGAATTAAAACCAGCAAAAGTTTGCCTTAAAGGGAAGTCATTTACTTCATTCTAAAATAATAATAAAAACCATAAAATTTGCTAATATTCAATTAAAGTTTATTTATATATTTCTTTTTATACAAACCTGTGTTTGCACCTGTATTGACCAAATTGAAGAAAAGAGACTTGGACGGGAAGCACTATTTTGTTGTACACCTAATAAATTCATTTGTAAAAAATACTACCATAATAAAGTTAATCATATAAATATTCTCTTTTAATTACAAAATTTTTTGGGTTGTTGTATCACTTTTTTATGCAGCTTTTGAAAAGCTTTTCTAGTGATGCCATAAACAGCACAAAAAAAAGAAGACAAATTTAGCAATAGAAAGCAACCAACCGTCAGCCTCAAGAAATGAGCTTTCGTCGTTTTCCGCCTGCAGGTCCTTGGGTGGCACAGAAAAATGCGTGTGCCCCTTGCGCGCGTTTTAAGCATTCTTTTTTTTCTTCAGCTTCTTCTTCTTTTTTTGCCTTTTCGAGAGCCATCTTTGCGTTTGCAGCATTATTTGCTTCCTTCACACAACCAGAATCGGGTTGGTTTTTTCCTTCTGTTATTGTTGTTGTTTGAAAGGGCATCTGTTGATGCCGGATGGCTTTAACGTGACTCCATATTTAGATTGGCTTTTCCAAAGCCTTTCGTGTTTCTTTTTTCAGAAAAACATTCTTCCTTCTTTCGATACTTTTTTTTGCTTAATTTAGAAAGCTATAATTGGATGATTAATCAAAAAGAAAATATTGTTGGGAAAAACAGCTTTTTATTAACATAAAAACATTTATTTATTTTTTAGTCTGCATGCCATCGTAAAAAAACAGATCGTTATATTTTCTTTTTGCAAATAAACATGCTTACTACTTTTTTTATTTTTTTTATGTCTGTGAGACTTCATCATCATCAACAAGCTTTTGCCTTTTAGTAACAGATTTTATTTTACATTTTTACAGAATAAAAATAATATGGTGTTAAAAGAGTATTACTAAAAAAATTCACATGTTTTTGAAGTAAATAAAATACTACAACATTATTTGGAGCTCAATCATCGAAAAAAATCCGCGTGCATTTCTCGTGCGTTGATCGTTTCATCGCTGCCCTTTTTTCTCTCTCTTCATATATTTTTATTTTGGTATGACTGCACGAGTCTTCCATGCATTTTTTTTATCCTTTCTTTCTTTGATCGTATACCATTCATGCAAAAGAAAATAAATCGAAAAATGACGAAAAAACGTGCAAAATTGACGCTTTAGATAAGAGATATTTTTATTATTTGCGTGCATTATGTCCGGCGGGGATATTCCGTCGTGAAAAACAGTAGTAGACAATTTCTGTTTCCTTTCCATTATATCTCCCCTCTTTTTACGTTTTTCATAACAAACACTAAAAATTGATTTACATTAATTTTTATTTGAATATCTTTTCAAAATGGTAAAACTTTTCTATCTTTTATAAAATTCTTTTTCTAGATCTGATCACTGGTTTCCTCAAAACTTTTTCGTCCAAGTTCGAGCACTTTCCTACTTTTTTTTGCCTTTCTTTCAAAAATTTTGTAAATCGTAAAACATTACCCCTTTTGTTTACGTCACAGTGACTTTTGATTATTCAGATCTCTCTTCTTTTAAAATAAAAGTTTTCCCACCGTAATTCTCTTTACTAGTTTGTTTGTTATTTGCAAGCGTAAAAAAAAGGGGGAAGAGAGAAAAAAAGAAAGGGAAAAAATGAAATGAAATGCAATAACATTTTATTTTGTTCACTTCACCAAAAATGGCGTTGTTATAACTACTACTAAAATAATCAAATTGTTATGGAATGATTTTTTTTGAGGCGTTTCAATATATATATTTTTTGAGGAGAATAACTTTTGGTAGTGGCTAACTATCAATTGTCCAAAGAAAAAAATCTTTTTTTACTTGTTGACTGCAGGCTATGATGATGAGAAAAAGGGAGAGAAAAAAAACGTTGACGATGACTTTTCCTTGTTTTTTTTATTCATTGCGGACGCACGCCGCAAAAACCATCCCACTTTTTTTTCACTATATTTTTTTTGCAACAACTCCTCACGGCCGTTTGGGCGTCCCCAAAAAAAAAGAGAATAGTGAAAGTCTCGTGTTAGTCAGTCAAGGGAAAGGCTTGCTTGGGCGGATCGCTTAGTCTTTTTTGCCGCCCCAGACATTAAAGAGCCGTTCAAGGGGGGTTTCTTTTTTTCTGTGTTTTGTCAACGTCTGCTTCTTCTCCTCTTAAATGGCAGAAGACTGTGGCAACTAAAAACTTTACAAATATATATTTCGTGAAAATATATTTATCGAGATTGTATTATTGCATTTATATATATAACTATAAAAGAAAAATATATCAATAAAAATAAACATTTTTCAGGCCTTACTTATTTTTCCTGACTTTACCGTTTTGAATTACCTTCCTTTTTTTCTTTTTTCTTCTTCTTCTCATTTTTTAAAACATCAAACAACGTCATAATTTAATATTTTAAATATGAATTCATTAACTATTGATCATCTAATCCGAGCTGCTCAATTATTTGAACATCAAAATGTCCTTCAACTTGGACTTTCAAGTCGAGGTTAGTTTTGCATACAATAATTTTGATTTTTTTTCTCCGACAAATTTTTGTGTTTCCATTTTTTCGATACAAATGCGTCATCAAACACGCCTGAAGAACTTTCCGACAGTGATTGTTCTCTCAGAAAAAAAACCTCCCTTGCCGCTTGCAATTCAGTTTTTTTACTGTGCGGGTGTCAGCTATTTCTTGATTTTGTACTGCCTTTGTTCCTCTTCTAAAATCATTGTTTTTTATAGGTGTTGAAATTGACGAACGTTTATCCAAGATGGCGTTCACAACTTCATACAATCCTCCAGCAACATTAAGTGGATACTGTACCCCATATAGTGGAAATTCTTCAACTTCTAGTTTACGAAGTTCTCCAACAAATAGTATGCTTTCATCTGGTCCAACTTCTCCACTTCATGTATCATCATCACAACCTTCAGGATCAATTAAAAAGTCAAAATCCTCTCATAGCACAAAACAAAGCCGGTAAGTGTCTTTTATTTTTCATTTAAAAAAATCTTTCTTTTTTTACCATAAATATTTTGAGGGGTTTTTATGCTTATCTTTTCATTGCGTCCTCGTGTTTTTAAACTTACCTGACCAACTGTTTTTTAAATGTCTGTTCCTTTTTACATGTGCACTGCCCCAAAAATTTCACAATTGTGCTCCAAATTTTTTTCCATTATAATCTTTTGCTCTCCTTTTTTTTCTCTATATCTTTCCTACGCAACTGTCCGAATGTACTGCCACGCTTGAGGTCGACGATAAAATTAGTGCATGTGCATTTCATTTCTTTTATCTCTTATCACGTGCATTTCCCATTTTTGCACTTGCAAAAACAAAAACGATATAGAAACAACAATGTTGAATGTTAAAGCATTAAAAATTATTTTTTTGCATACTAGTTTTTTTTCCTGCTTTCGAAACAACTGCGCAATTTTGCCTCAAATGTTTACGTGTTTCGCTTTTTTTCCTTTCTTCTTTTCAATGCTCACAATGAAAAAAAGAAAGAAAAAAATATAACGAATGAATCGAGGCCTTTTATGAGCACATTCTTTTTTTCTTCAAAAGCGTATACACCTAAAACAGAATTTACGTGCAAAAATGTATTAATTAAAACCAAGTTTCTTCGAAACATTTTCTTTCTTTTTTTGGCTTAAAAAATATCATTTTTTTTTCTGAAGTAATGTTTGTGATCACAGATCAGAAATTCACGCCACTTTCTTTTCTCTTCCTCTTTCTTTTTTTTTTTACTGGACAGCCTAACAACCTCTAAAATTCCTCCTCTTTTTTTTGTCAACAACCGGCCGATGCAGTGCTTGCTTAAAATTTTTTCGGACTTTTTTCTTGCCATTGCCATCAACATCAAAAATATATATATGTGTACACATATTTTTGCGTGCGTTCGTGCACACCCAAAGTACACGTGCATTGCCACATTCAAGGTTTTTGAATAAAAAAAGAAATAGCAAAAAAAAGAAGAAAATAAATGTGACAAGAATAGACTTTGCCCCCTATCAAAGAAAGAATCATCAACTTTACTACTTCATCATTGAAAAAAAAATAAATGTCGTTTAATCACATGTATTCATGTGACTGCGCTTTGGGTGTGCTCCTTTTACGTATCTATCCTGTCTTTGCGCACCACATAAATGCAATCAGAAGATGAAGAGGAAAAAAATCGGGGAATCCAAATAAAACTCTTTTTATTTTATTGATTGACATTAATTAATACATCACACTAACTTAAAAGAATTTTTTGAAACATAAATGAAACATTAAAAAAATTGCAAAATGTAAATTATGAAATTGGAATTTATTTATTTTATAGGGCTGCTCATAATGAATTGGAGAAGAATCGACGTGCAAATTTACGATCATACCTTGATCAAATCAAAGCCATTTTACCACCTGAATATGATTCTGCTCGTGACACCACGTTGTCTTTGCTAACACGTGCACGAAATCATCTTCGAGTGAGTCGTTTATTTTCTTTCCTTTCTTTTTTCATAGGGGAAAAAATGGAGAGAGATAAATTATGTTTGAAAATAGATTACTCCATTAAAATTTGGAAATAAATAGACACACATTCTTTTTTTTTCTTGCTCAAATGTTTTTTTGCACTTTTTTTCTTGCTTGCTTGCTGTTAGAGTATTCCGGTCTTTCTATTTTTTTCATGCTTCAGACATCAATATTTGGAAAAATGAAGAGAAAAGGGAACAATTTTAATGTTTAATTTTAACAGAGCAATGAACACTCGCAAACTTTAGGATAAAAAGAAGGGAAGCGCGGGAAATTCACGTGCATCTTTTTTACATTGTTTACTGCAAAAATGCGCTTAACACGTGGTGACTAAATAAAAAAAAAGAATAATAAAAGAAAAGAATATAAAAAAAGGGGGAGCTGTTGTGGCGAGTCAACCAAGCACATCACCGTCACAATTGATGGCGACCGACTTTTTTTTTAAATAAAAAAATATTATATCGTGTTCTTGCACTCCCGCAGATGCTGCTGTTGTTGTTTGTCACTAAAGAAAAAAAAGAATCTTTTTTTTGCAATCGCATAACTGCTTCCGCTCTCTAGTATAGACAAAGTGACGACGACAAAAAAAATATCGCCTCCACATTGCTAACAGTTATCGAGAGAGTTATATATGCAGCAGCAATGTTCTAAGATGAAAAACAGTTAGCCTAAAAAAAACATTTTTTTCCTTCGTTTTTTGTTAACTTAAAAAAGCTGTGCAGAAAAAAAGAAAAACAAAACAAAGCAAGAAATCTTTACAGACTCATATTTTTTGAACGCTAAAAATCAAAGAATGAAGCATGTCTCTGTTGATTCATTTGTACAAAAACAAGCTAAAAAAATACATTTTTTTTTAAATTTTTGGCATAAAAATAAATATATAAATTCTTTCAATTATAGATCTTGGGACATCGCAGAAATGAAATGTTATGCCGTCGAAATGATATTGTAACAGAAAATGCAAAGCTTAAAGAACGCATTGAAAAAGCAAAAGCAATGAGAAATGCAAAACGTTGTCGAAAACAAGAGGAACAACATCAACATCAACAACAACAAAATATTATATCTCAAGAAGAATTTACTCCTACCGTAACCCCAATGATAACAGATAATAGTCGCAATGGATCTCCAATTTTCTTAGAATATAGCCCATCAACAAAACCTCAACAATTATTTATTCCATCACCAACTGATCGAATGGTTACAATTGATCCATATCTTGAAGGCTTACTTCCACCTGTTCCACTTTCTTATCCATATTTGCATCAAATGCAAGCCAATCGTGCAGCAATGGTTTAATAACTTTTTTTTAAAAAAATCTCTTTTTTAATCACTCCATTTACTGCAATATCTCCTTATTTTTTTTGCTCTCATTTAGCATCATTTTAATTCTCTCACCTAATATTCGGGTTTAAATGCCGTTAATTTTTTAAAAAAATGCTGGATAAACTTGAAAGTTGTTTTTTCAAGTGAAAAAAGCTTTTTTTTTAATTTGTCTGTCCTCTTTTCATGTTGTTAAACATCGTTTTTGCGCAGAGCGCAACAAATATGCGTTATTGTTTTTTTTTATTATTACTTTTGTTTTTTCTTCTTCTTCTTTTACTAAAATCTTGCATTTGAAATTTGTGTTTTTTGTTTGTTCCAATCCAACTATCTCTCTCTATCTTTTACTTACTCACTATTTGTGTTGTTTTCGAAGTTTTATAATCTGCCTCATTTCACAATGCTTCCAAAAAAATATTTTCTCTGGTCCAGCATGCCTGCTTTTTTTTGCCTTAATGCTCGCTTGCAAAACAAAAAATAATAGCTTTAAAATTTTGCTTCTTAATACAGCTCTATAAAAAATGGCGCACTTCCATATTATGGTGATTTTTTGGTGATGCGCTTAATTACGCTTACTTTTTAACATTTTACAAAAAAAAAGTTAAAACACACATTAAAATATAGCGCTGGAAAAAAGATGAAAATGAATATTTTATCGGGTTTTTCCTTCTAACTTTTTAACCTTTTTTAATATTTGAAAAAAAAATTGTTGTCAACATTTCCGGTTCTCAGGTAGCTCTAAAAAAAGAGAAACGATATTAAAAAAATATAGTTCATCCATTAGCTTACTTTTTTTCGGCATAAAACATTTATTTTTTGAAAAAAAAAATCATCTCATTAGCATAAAAATGTTATTTTTTTTGCCTCCTTCCTCTTTTTTTCTTTCTCTCTCTTTTATGGAAACAAAATCTTCTTCATTACGTCCATTATTATTATTAATATGCATACACCGGTCATTATTGTTATTTGTTTAAAAATGTGTTGCAAACTTATTATGTCTTTTTGGACGGTTAAAAAAATAAAAAGAATATGTCCAATTGAAAAATTTTAAAGCATCAAAGCAAAAGCATAAACGAAACCTTATCTTTGAAATATAAAAAAAGAGAAAGAAAGATTGACTTTTGGTCAAAAAATAGAAAAAAAGGGCAACAAGTGTGTGCTGTTGCTGCTGCTTGAAAAACAACAAAGCTATAGCCTTTTAAAATTCCCAAATGCCCTTGCTTGCTGTACCAAGTTAATGAAAAATTATTTTCTTTGGTTCCACTAAAGATTGCACTGCTATTTTTATCGATAGAGAAAAGAAAAAAAGTTAATTTCACATGGCAAAAAATAGATTAATTTTGTTATAATAAAAAAACTTTTGCACGAAAAAAAGCAAGTTAAAAGTGCTTTTCTTTGTTTAGAACAATCTTCTTTTTCTTCTTTGTGGACGCCTCTTAATAGCTGCAGTTGACGTAAGCTTTCACCGATAGTTCGAGAATTCTGCTTTGACCTAAGAATGTAATATTTCACGTGGACAACAAATAACTGCACTTTGTTCGTTTGCAAAAAAAGAAGAAGAAGGAAACGATTTAAGTTTTTTTTCTGTCAAGTTGGTCCAATAAAACATATTTCCTTCTATTTTTTTCTTAAAATAATGCATGTGATTTCTAAAAAAGATTTGAAAGAAAAAAGTATATAAAAAATGCTCAAAAGACAATTAAGAAAGAAAAATAAAGATACCCAAAGACATCTGGATTTCATCTTCTTTTTTTATTTCTCGTTACAACATTAAAAAAAGAAGTAAACAAAAAGAAAACTTTTTTAGTTTTTAATTTTGACATATGCTTTAAAGTTTAGAAAAGGGTAAACAAAACAAAGATGTTTTTATTGAAAATAGAAGTAAGTTACAGTAATGATTAATATGTTTTTTGAAATTATTGCTGGAACAAAGTTCCATCAATGAAAAAAAAGGTGAAGATATTTAGAATTTTTTTAAAGTGCATAAAGTGTGTTTAAATCTTAAATCTTCATATTCTATTGGATTATTTTGAATAAAAAGACAAACAAAATTTTGTGTTTTAAACGAAAGATATCATTAAAAAAAGAGTTTTTTTTCAAACGCTTTCCTATATATTTGCAGTTGAAAAATTGCATAATAAAGCAATTTGTCACATTTTGTATCATAAAGGCATTTCAACTCTTAAAATTATAACCTTTAAGTGCCAAAAATGTGTTGAAAAACAAAAATATTTTTTGAAAAATTATAAAAATTACATCACAGAAAAAAATTAAACAAACTGCATAAAATAGGAAAAAAATGCTCCAGTAATGTGTAAAGTTTAAAATTTCGAAAGAGTTGTATACAAAACAGCAGTACAATCAAAATTGTAAATGCATTGTAATTAACAATTCCGTTTAAAATACTTACAAATTTGGAAGATGAAGTATTATAATAATAATCCCAAATTAAGATTCCAAGAATTAAACAAATTTATTTTATTCGAAAAAGCGAAAAACCTTGATTTAATTAAAAATCCTTGACACAATTTTTCACTTTTTTGAACTTGAAAGTTTTTCCAAATTAACAAACCTACTTTATTGTATATTTTTCTTTTCCGCTTTTTTTCGGTTAACCATCATTAATAATTTTCATATAAATCTTCAAAAATATAAAAATGCAAGTTATATCTCCGTACAAAAATTAAAATTCAAGTAGTTTTCATTGTTTGAAAGAGCCTGTTTTTCACCCCAGAAAAAGTTGAATCTTTTTTGAATCCTTTTAAAGTGAAGAAAAACATTGTTGTCTTGTTACGGACATTTCAGCAACACCAATTACCTCCGAAATAACCGTATATCTCCATTCATTCATTCATTTATTTCTTTTCATTTCTCTTTTTTTTGAATTTAGTTTAGAATATTGAAACTTAATGAACTTTTTTTTTCTTATGTTGTTTTAATTTGTTTTCTTCTTTTATAAAAAAAAAGTGATTCAGGATCATCTTTGAAACATTTGTCATTTTTTTTAACTTTCATTACTTCATTTAATGTGCTCTTCAAAAAAAGAAAGTGAAAAAGATTAGATATCCTTTTTTTGGATAAAACATGCCTGTGTATCTTTCTTTTCTTTGAATTGTTGTGTCGGGTATGGCGTTTATCGGATAATTTCCTCAAAGATGCGCGCATAAATATTTTTGAGCAGTTTTTCTCGGTTCCGCTCAAAAACCATTAACGTCCAAAAAAGCCAGTTTTTTAAAGCTTCTGCCCTTGTAAAAATCAAAACTAAAATTTGCTTTATTTGATATATATTTACCTTTTTTTTCTATTCCTTTCTTTTTTAATCGCGATTATCCTTGATGATCTTTTGCTGATTTTTGAAAAAAAAAGTTTTTTTAAAGATATGCTACTTAAACTCGCGTTTTGGATCTTTTGTATTTTTTCTGCAATTATTGATGCAAAAATTCTTGTTGTTCCTAATGCAGGTTGGAATCATCAATATGGTAAAATGTTTTCATTGTTCTTATCTATGATAATATTATTATGAGTTTTAAGGATTTCCTGGTGTAAAGTTGCGCCTTACAAGGAAAGGTGCAGATTATATTAAAAATGTTGGAGTTCATCTACTTAATGAACAACTTGCCCAACTTAATGGATTTCATGTAACTCATCCGTTTTCACGTCCTGGTCTTGAAGGAACTATTTCCGTTACAGATATTCGAACCCTTCGATATCAACCTCCTCAAGCTGCACATATTCAATTCAGTGCTCCTTCATATTTAATTTTAACAATTGAAAATGCTGCAATAAGTCTTGCAGGACGTTTTCTTGGGCAATCTGGAGTTTTTCAAGTTCCAGGATATGTACATGGTGATTTAATTGGAATGAGTGTTTCAATTATTGCAAGCTTTCGAGCAACCCAAGAAGGGCTAATGTCTGTTCAAGTAGCAAATTGTTCAACCGTTGTTGCACAAAGTCGTTTTAATCTTGAACCTGAAGGTCCTCTAGGTCCTGTTGTGAAAACTTTTGAGGTTTTTGAAATATGTTTTTTGATCTTTAATCTTTCACTTTTTAAATTTTAGTTACAAATTAATGAAGCAATTAGAGAACGAATTCCATCTTTGTTTTGCAAAGGGTTACAAGATATTATCGAAAAAAATTCTCCTGAAATGTTTCAACGGCTTACTCGAGCAGATCTCTCAGAACATTTTCAAGGATTTAATTCAGATAGTATTGTTATTGATCGGTAAATAGCATTTTTTTTAAAATTTAATCTGACACATTTTCTGTGTTTTAGATTTCTTCGAAGATTTACACATGGCTTATATGTTGATAATCGAAATATTGCTGATCCAATTGTTACTTCAGAATATTTTGAAACCCAGCAAAGAGGTGAATTAAATTATAATGATAGCTTCAGTGAAACACCATTTTATCCTCGACCAATGCAAGTTGATATGGAATCTGATAAAATGCTTTATCTTTATGGATCGGAATATGTTTTGAATTCTCTTTTGTATCATGCATATGAATCTGATAGATTGACAATGTCATTGGAAACAAATGCCCTACCAGAAAAATATCAAGGTTTTGTTCGAACAACATGTGATCAAGCCCCAACTGGTACACCTGATGGTGATGATTTTGTTTCTGGAATTTGTGTTGGAAAATTACTTCCATCAATTGCTGAAAATTTTCCTAATACAACAACAAAATTTGTCATGCTCCCAGCTGCATTACCAGAAGTGAAATTTTATGATGGATTAAGTACAATGGATGTTAAAAGTATACTGTAGTTTATGAAAATAAAATTTAAAATTAGTTTTTAGCCAAAATCTTGACATATGTTTGGGATAAACAACAATATCGTGATAAACAAATTCTTGTTTCATCAGCTGATGGCGTCGCAGATATCAAATTAGCAGCAGAAGATGGCAGATTTGCAGGAGATTTAAAACTTCGAAAATTGAATGTTAGATTACATCGAAGTGCCATTGGCGGAATTGATCCAGCTTCAATTTCACAACTCGCTCCACTTGCAAAAACTTTTCTAGGACCTCAGTTAAGCAGCGGTTTAAAGCGTGGATTTCCGTTTCCTTTAAAGGTTTGCTTGAACTTTAAAGTTTGTTCATTAATTAAACTACCATAATTTTAAGGAATCCATAACATTCGTAAATCCTGATTTTACAATTCATGACGGATATGCTCGCCTTGCCACCGATTTTATCCTTGGAGAAAGTAAACTTCGAGAGAAAGTTGCTGAAGCTTTTCAACGTATCAAATCTTCTTAATTTGATTATTTATTTTTTATTTATTATCATTTTATTTTTGTACATTTCTTCGTGATACTCAAATGCTGATATTCGACAGCAACAGTGTTTTTATACAATAAAATTTCTTTGAAAAAACCCTTTTTTTGTTACTCATTTATAAAAAATTTTTATCAAGATATTGCTGTCCCTGTGGCAGTGAAAGAAAAAATTTACGATCAATATTTTTGTTTAAAAATGTTGTCCAAGCCGATGATCAAAAGAATAAAAAAGAGAGAGTGGCGGATATTAGCTGAGGGGGCGATATTAAGCCAACTGCTGAGGATTGCTTTCCCTGAGATTGTAAAAGAAAGGGAAAAAAAGTGTCTCTCGATTCTATTAACTTTTCAATGCTCTTTTTTTCTCAAATTTTTATGCGCTTTATTTATCTTTAAAATGCTTTTTCTGGCACAAACAAACAAACAATACCATATTTATTTTTGTTATTTTTGTCTTTAATTTATTACATCTACCTTAGAAATGCTCAGTTTAAAAAAATTTAAATTTTAGATGGTGCGAATATCTGATGTCAGCGATGACATCGATACTGCCACCAAATGGTGGGTTGATTATCCTACAGGAAAATATACTGATATGGCAAGAGCACAAGATACTTACAAATCAATGATTGATTCAGTATGGAGTAAACCAAAAAGATTAGGCCGTTCTGCATCATATACAAATTTAACGTATATCAAAGAAACACAACATGATTATCCAATTAAACGATGTCCATCAGTAAGTTCATTAGCTCCATCACTTGCATTACCACAATATCATCGTGAAGCAGAGCGTATTGTTCATACAGTACCTGTTTACAAGCCATTAGTTTATGATTGGTATTCAAAAGCTTACAGTACATCTCGTTATTTGGTAAGACATTTTTTTATCCATTATAGACTGATTTTGAATATGTTTTTAAGGATACCCATCGTGAAGTTGCAAAACCTTATAAGCCAGTTGTTCATACACCTTTACCCTACAGCTCCCATGTTCCATATTACAGTTTTCAAACACAACGAATCTTTTTTGAACAAGTTTGTTTTATATCTAATTAAAGAAAAGTGAATTTATGTAAAATATTTTAGCGAAGTAAACCATCATATCTTCGAGGATCACAACATTATCTTGATAAATATGTTTCTGCAAGACTTAAAGCAGATGATTTTGCGCAACAATACGTTCATACTGCATATGAATGGCATAAACCACATGATTATGCATTTAATCGTCATTTTATGATGGGCTCACAAGTTTATATGCCACATGCACCTGGACTTCCACATTCATATTCTGAAGCTCAAGCACTTCGAAGAATGCATAAATTGACAGGCCGATATTATCATGGCTAAAAAAAGAATTTGTTTTCTCGGTGACATCTGTTGTATTTCGCATTCTTTTTCAAACATTTTTCTGTAACCAAAATCCAGCAATTGTATTTACCATTTAATTAATGACTTTTTTTTTTCATATATTGTTTTATTTTGTAATATATTTAAGTCATTTTTTGCTGGAAATAAATAATCAAAAATATGTTATTTAACATTTTAAATTAAGCGGCAGTACCCTTGCTTATCAGGAAAAAGGAAAAGAAAAAAACGTGAAGCAAAGAAGCAAGATGTGAAGGCCAAAAAAGGCCAGTGATCAATTAGCGCACAGTCAAGTGCTTTTTTCTTCTTTTTTTGCTTTACTTTTTTCTTTCTTTGAAAAATAAATTGTAGATTTAAATTTAATATTATATTAAAACTATTATTTAAGGGT
>CABFKO010000640.1:0-13938 GCA_901766855.1 Panagrolaimus sp. ES5
GAAATAAATTTTAATTAAAAATTCCACAATGCAGAAAAAGCATTATTAAATAATTTTATAGGCTACAATTCTTCAATAACTTTCTTGCTTGTCTTTTAATTTGTATATTTCATTAAATATATTTAAAATTTAGTAATTTAGTAATTACGGAACAAAACCTATCAGATTATTGACCCGTCAAATTTTAAAATAATAAAATCTGTGGCAAAAAATATTACTGCAATAATTTTTTTGATTATTTGGACTCTTCTAAAAATAGTGTTGTCTTTTTTTGTGTAAATTGGACTGTACATATTTATGCATTTATTTTCACATTAGTACAATTGCAACTTTTTCTTGTACATGCTTTGATATCAAAAAAATGTTTTGTTTTATGATCAAGAAGCACAATAAACAGAGGCAACATTTCTTTGAAAAAAAAATTTGTTGTAGTTATCTTTGTTTGATACTATCAGTCTGATGTTTTTTTTTCATTAAAGAAAAAAAGTAGCTTACTTTAAAATTATTTGTTGGTTCTTGGTTGCTTTAAAAAAAGTCAAAAAAAATGAAGATGATATTTTTGCAACTTTTAATTATGTTTGTTCATTTAACAAATGCAAATCGGCATTGTTACCATGGAAAAATCAATCTTGATTCTCCTGCAGTTATCGGTGTTAATGAAGATTATGTGGCTGGCATCCTTTTGGTAAATAAAAAGAAAGGAGTAAAATTTCTAAAAGAATTTTTGTTATAAAAATATCAATAATCAAACAAATGGTATTGTTCTTGTTATCATTCTCACATTTGAAAAAAAAATTTGAACAAAAAAACAGTGTTTTCCCGATTCCGATTACCGATTCCAACAATGGAATCGGAACAGGATCGGTGGAATCGGATCGGAAAAAAAGAATCGATTCCTCAAAAAATTAGATTTTAGCCAAAAATTTTTCAAAAATGGTTTATTTTCGGGAAAATTTTATTTTTTACTTTTATTTAATACTCTTTTTCGATGTTTCTGTTCATTAAATTTTGATTACAATGCATCTTTTCAAACTTTGCGTTTAAAGTTTGTGAACTTTTTTCCAGAAAAGAAAAAAATATTTATTTTCCAACTTAACGAGAATCCGAATCGCAGAGAATCGGAATCGTAACCGGAATCGATGGAATGGTAATCGGATCGGAATCGGAAAAAGTGGAATCGGGAAAACACTGCTAAAAAAAGAACAACAACTTTTGCCTGATTTTAAATATTTTTTACAAGCAAAAATTTGTTAGAAATTACAACTTTCGGAATTATTTCCAGATTTAAAAAAAAATCAAAATTTTTTAGAAGGTCGTTCCTGCATATCCTTAAGTTATGAAGATGGTTCAGTAACTATGGGATGTGATGACGAGGATGGAAATCCAACATGTAGTAATCATGATGGAGATTATTATAAAATTCTTGGTGCTGCATACGTTCATTGCTGTAATACTGATTACTGTAACAATTGCATTGATAATCGAGAATCATGTCGTCATCCTACACCACCCCCAAAACCTCACCCCACAATTCCAATTAATCCAACAGTTACGGTTCCTTTTATAACTGAAACAAAAGGAGAAGGATGGACAGATGCCGGAGCAACGACACACAAATCCGCTTCAACTTCTCTATCTTGTAACATTGTTTTGATCTTTCAAATTTTTTTAGCTGCAAAACTTTTAAACATTTTTAATTTTTAAATTATTTTTTCAAAATAGTATAGTTTAAAACAGCCAAAAAAAATTTTTTAAGTTTAACAATTTTAAAATTGAATAAATAACTATAGTTATTGTATGTATATTTCTTTTTTAACAAGGTCTAAAAAAAAGTGAAAAAACTAAATTTTGACATTTAAGGCAACTGATAGCTACAGCAAAAATTTTAATTCTACGCATATTTTTTCCACTCTAAGGAATCTAATTTCTTAGATAATGACATTATCATGTCTGTCTAAATATTGTTTATTTATGGCTGTTTATAGCATCCTTTTTGGTCAAAGGATAATACTTTTCTTATCATGAGAAAGCTGCAATTGTACTGAAAAAATAAATGTATGTGAAGTTTAAAAAAAAAAATTTAAAAAGGCCAAAATAACCTAAGGATTAATTTTTCCTTTATGTAAAAATTAATCCTTTTTTTCCCCAAAATTATCTTTGTGCTTTCTGCAATGCAAAGTTGTAACATGGAGACTGTTTCAGGTAACGAACGGGTAACGAACGTGTAGTGAAACGGTTTTCGTTCGTTACCCGTTCGTTACTTAAAACAGTCTCCGTGTTATAACTTTGCATTGTAAATTGTTGCAGATAATGCAAAGAAATTTTGAAAAAAAAAACAATTATTATAAAATTTCATTTGAAAATTAATGATGTACAGTAGAAAAAAATAATATTTATTGTTTGAGCTCGAAATTTTTCTTCTACCTTATTTCATCCAGCAAAATAATAAAAAATAAACCAAAACACTTTTAAAAAATTTAAAAACATAATTATCCACCTTCAAAATATAAAAAATTCAAATAATATTAACCAATTTAAACTTGTTCAACTTTTTCACCTTGTTATACAAATATTTGGGACACAAAAATGAAATCGTACAAATTATTGTTTGCTGTTTCTATAACAAATTCAAAAAGCGTAAAAAAGGTCGAAAAAGTATAGAAATGATGAAATATACGACCATTCGTCTGCTTTTTTTCTTATGACTGCAATTAACACACATGTTTCTTGAAGATGTGCCAAAAAATAAAGCATTTAGTTTGCATCTTTTTTTCCGAAACAAAAACGTGCGCAAAATTTTTGCTGCTCCTTTTTAAATCAGCTTTTTTTATTTCAGTTTTTGTGCAAATAAACGAATTATGAGAAATTGAAATAAGGTTTAAATATTTTATTGTTAATTTTTATAATTAATTGTTAAATTACGGATTTTTATAGTGTAACAACTTATTAACAAATTTTAAAAATTAATTGAAAAGAAAACTCCCAAATATATTCGTGCAACAGCATTAATAAAAAAAATTTTTGTAATAAAATACCGTACTTACCGTATTTTTGCTAATTTAATTATTTCACACATAAAATTTGCATACTTTAACAACCGTCACCATAATTTCTCTTACAACGACTTTTAATCGCTTATGTTTCTTTTTACTTTCAACGTGTTGTTTTCCATTGACGTTTTCCTCTTCTCTTTCTCTATTGTTTTTTACGACTTTGTTTTTGTTTTTTAATTTGCTTTTTTAATTAATCCTTATTATTTTTTAGTCTTTTACTCAACACCTCACCAAACATTATGGATCCATCGACCATATTTTGGTCGCTGTTTGCCATAAATTGGTTGATATTTTTGTTTGAACAATATTTAGCATGGAGACAGGTATGTATATAATTCTTTTAAAAGCTTCTAATTTCATTACAACATTTTTAGTATCAAGTACATCTAAAAAATGAAAAGCGTCCAACTCTGCTATCAAATCTTATGACAAAACGCAATTATGCTCGAGCTCGTCTGTATAAACTTGATCGAGATCGTTATGGCTTTGTTACGGATATCTTTAGTCAAGTTCAAACAACTGTAAGTTTAGCTTTATAATGATAAAATAACATTGGATATTAACTATGACATCATTTTTAGATTTTTGTCTTTGGAGGTTTAATGCCGTTGCTGTGGAATTACTGTGGCAAATATACAAATAATGAAGTATGAATTTTAGCTTTTTATTCCACAATAAAATATCTAAAAACATCTCTCTTTTTTAGATTCTTCAATCAATTTACTTTGTTCTATTCCTTACTGTTGTTGATCTCTTTATTAGTTTTCCATTTAGCTATTATGACACTTTTATCATTGAACAAAAGCATGGCTTCAATCAACAAGTTTGTGCACTTATTTTTGCGTTCAAGTCTCTTAATTTTTGACATTTTAGACCTTTGGATTTTTCCTTAAAGATAAAGCTAAAAAGATTGTTCTTAATCTTGTACTAACTCTTCCAATTCTATCTGGTATTATTTGGCTTGTTGAATGGGGTGGCGAATATTTCTTCTTTTATCTTTGGCTTTTTATTTCTGGAATTATCTTTGTAAGTTTTTATTGTTTATTGAATTTGTTTTAATGTTTTGGTTTTTAGGTTATGATGACAATCTATCCAGAATTTATTGCTCCATTGTTTGATAAATATGTTCCACTTCCTGATGGTGAACTTAAGACAAAGATTGAAGATTTAGCAAAGAAAGTTGGATTTCCATTAACAAAACTTTATGTTGTTCAAGGTTTGTATTTTTGACTATTGTTAAAACATGGCCTGCTCCACGATTTTTTGAAAAAATTTATGCTAATTTTTGATTTTAACCCTACTGTACATATGGGAAAAAAGCAGAGATATCTTGTTTACAGTACGAAAAATTTATAGAAATTTGTATAAATTTTCCCCAAACAATCTTAATCCCGTCCGTTTTTTATTAATAGTCTCTCATTTAGCGTTGTTGTACTTTTTTAAAAACATTTTTTCTAGGTTCGAAACGTTCATCCCACAGTAATGCATATATGTATGGCTTTTGGAATAACAAGCGCATTGTCCTCTATGATACCCTTCTTGCTCCAGAAACAATTGTACAACTTTTTGGTGAATCCGAAAAGAAGGAAGAACCAACAGAAGAAAATCTTCCAACTATTGATGTCTCAGATTCTGATGAAGAAACTGATATAAATAAAGCAAAGAATCGTACAAAGAAAGGAATGACTGATGATGAAGTTGTTGCAGTACTAGGTTGGATTTTCATTATCAATTTTATAAACTTAATTTTCTATTTTAGGTCATGAACTTGGACATTGGAAAATGCATCATACCGTAATCCATATTGTTATTGCTGAATTAAATCTCTTCTTATCACTATATATCTTTGGCAGCCTTTACAAGAATGATATGCTTTTTGAAGCTTTTGGTTTCCATGGAGAATATCCAACTTTAGTTGGATTTATTCTTGTCTTCCAACTTGCCCTTGCAGTATATAATGAAATTTCTGGTGTTGCACAATCATTCTTAAGTCGTCACATGGAATTTTCTGCTGATCGCTTCTCTGCTGATCTTGGATATGCTGATGTTCTTTCAAATTCTCTTATCAAACTTGGCGTTGATAATCTTGCTCTTCCGGTTGATGATCCACTATATTCAGCTGTACATCATTCCCATCCACCAATTCCAGAACGTATCAAGGTTCTTGAAAAATTAAAGTGAGTAAATATAATCTGATGATAATAATGATACTTTTTTGTTGAATTAATTAATCAAGCTTAATTTAATAAATATTTTCTTTTTTTTTGATATTAATTTGTATTTTTTTTATTTTACAGGAATGAGAGGGTTGAAATTTCTGAAACAACAGAATTGGGGTCAGAATAAAATTAGTCCATATTCATATTTATCTGTGTTTTTTTTATCTATGAATTTCTTGTCTCCTGATTTTTATATTTATTTTTCCGCTGTTTGTTTTTATATATTTTTTGTTTGTGCTTTATCAATTTTATCATAAACGTATCTCAACCTTTATCTTTGTGGAATGTTTGTGTACGGTATTTTTTGATAGTTTTTCGCAGCCTTCTGATGGTGAATTGTCTTTCAAAATTGTTGTTCAACTAAAATATTACCTTAAGGCAAAATCAATTTTTCAAAAACATTCAAATAAAAATGCTTTATAAAAGATCTAAATTCAGTATTACGGTAACGGTCAACATTAACAAGGCAAAATAAATACCGTATTCTTTACAATTTTTTCCATTCATTATAAATTTATCTTTTTTATGAAAAAATACATTTATTTAGAAAAATATTAAAAATTGCAAAAATAAAATTGAGATCGAACAAAAATTAAATTCTAAAAAATTGAAGAGTTAAAAAAAATTTATATCCTGAAGATATTTAAAAAAAAGATAATTTTGCTAGTCACATTAAAATATTTATAAAGCTTTTTTTGAAACAAAGAAATTTAAAACTTTGATTCCATTTTTAAATTTTTTGTGATGAAAGAAGTGATTGCCGGAGAAGGGAATGAGGATCAAGAAATCTGAAAAAAAACATTAATAAAATTGGTTAGCTGGAATTTTGATTTTTTTCATACTGTCACTGCTACAGTAACCAAAATTTAGACCAAAAAAATTTTAATGAAATTTTGAATTTTTTTTTTAAATTTTAGGCTAAAATGCTTACATTGGGAAACTGGAGTTTCGATTTTCAAATTTTAATTTGATAAACAAATTAGAAATCATTAATTTAGGTAGAGTGGTGCACCATTTTTTCAAAGTTCTGCTAGAAATATAATTTTGGTACCAAAAAACGCAGAATTTTAATATTAGAAACAATTGATTTTAAAAATTAATACTTTTGGTACTGATAAAAAAGATAACTAATAAAGAAAAAACAAAAATTACGGTAGCTTTTCGGACAAATTTTTTACCCCTTCTTTCCCCTCTTAGCAATTATGCCTATCAGATGCAGAATTTTTTTCTGATTACGATAAAATAGAAATAAAATGCGCGAAAGTGAGCGGTTGATTTATTATTCCAAAAACGAAAAGTCGCATTTTGCTTATCCACGTCTCTAAATTTAGGATCAGTTACAGTATACCTTTTTGCACATTAAAATTTATAAATTAATACCTACCCATTTGTTGCACTTGATGATGTAGTTGTTGATGGTTTATTAATATTTGCTTGATTAAAATGATGCTTTGTTTTACTCATATGTTCAACCAATTCTTGCATCCCTGGGAATCGCTCAAAGCATTGTAGGCAAGTAAAAATTTTACATGGATCATTATCATCTTTTATTAAATTTGTTGGAGATTTTACCACTGCTGCCATTGATGCATTCATTGATGTTCCAGCTTTTCCAACCAAAGATGATAACTTTCGAAGGGAATCTGCATTATCGGAATTGTGATGGTGAATTGAAGAAGATGATTTTTTTGTAGTTGTTGTTGATGTTGGAGTTGATGAATTGGCTGATGAAGAGGTTGTTGTTGAAGGTGAAGGTTTTTTTACTCTTAAGTCCAGGGCGGTTTCGGTTACTAAAAAATAAATAATTTTAGTCAATTTTGTTAAAAAATCAAAAAGAAAAAGTTGTTGATTTTTTGAACTTTTTGTAATTTTTGTTTTACTATTTTTTTGTAAAATGTATGAATGCCACTAAAGATTGGACTGTTTGAAAATAATTATTCAAATTTTTGATTTGACCCTACTGTACATAAAAGATTTCTGTTTTCTTTCAAATGCACAGTAGGATAAAACCAAAAATTTGCATTAATTTTTTTTCGAAAAAAATTGACTGATCCGACTTTTAATGACGGTCAAAATTGTATTTTATGCAGATTTTGAAAAACCACTTTAAGTTTCCTAGTCGTTGTTATTTTTGAAAAACAATTTCGTAAAAGGAATAATGTCTTGAGTGGAAACACAACTACAGTAACCTCGGTGATTCTGACAACTATTTACCTTAAAATCATTAACCAACAAAACTTTGTTTTAAAAAAGTGCCATTGAATTACATCCACTTTTTTTGCAAGCCCGTAATCCATCCCAAAAATCTTCAAATCTCTATTCAAAAAAAATATTTGACATTTCATCCAACAACAACAGAAAAACAGATCTTCAAATTACATCTTTCCCTCATATATTTTTTTGGTCAATTTTTATTTGGATTTTGTTTTTAGTAAAAAAAAAAGTATGTATAAAAATTGGTGGCAGAGTCAAAGCAATAGCAAAAACTAAAAGAAAAGTATGTCACAACATCAATCCATCATTTTGATTTGTAAAAAAAGAAAGAAAGAAATATGAAAAATATGAAAAGCTGCGTTTATATTTTTCTTTCTTTTTTTATTTTTTGACGTTGTCACAAACGGAAGTTTTATTTTCAATCCTTGTTTCTTGCTTTTTTGGTTGAAAGACTCATAAAAATAAATATCATAAATATCGAAAATCGCTCAATTTTGTCATCCATTTTTTTCGTTTTTGCAAACTTTTTTTTCCTTAAAGAAATATGATTTATGCCGTTTATGAAATGTTTTTTTATCGTTGACAAAACAATTAAATGACAACAGTTTTTTTATGCAAATTTTTGAAGTTAAAGGAATTTACAGATCTGGAGTTAATTATAACAGTTTTACAATAAATCGAAAAAATGAGTAGTGTAAATCCCGAATTTTGTAAAAAACGGTAAACTTTCTTCACCTTTTTGAATGTATATCAAAGATCTGTACACAAGCCCGTACCGAAGGGGGGCATTCGGTGCCGGTGCCCCCCCCCCCAAAATTCGATCCTGGGTACGTCCTTGTCTGTACAATAGGGTAAAACCGAAAAATTTCGTATTTTATATTTGTCAAAAAAGCATGCAAAATTTTCTTGGCACGATAATGGCGTTTATAATTTTTTTTTGAAACTACAGTAATCTTAAATTTACTAAAATAGTTTTTAGCAAAAAAATGTCATTCTCCATCTTCACCTACCGTAACCTCTCAAAAAACACAGTAATAAAATGCCTTACCAGGATCACGCTTGCCATCTCTTGAAGCAAGTTTATCAACTTGTTTTGTCAACTGCAACAACGGCCCTGGCTTTAAACCATTTGGTTGACGATTTAGCTCATTGAGTAAAGTTTCATAAGCTTTTAAAGCATTTGATAAAGAATGCGGGGATAGCGATGGATTAAAAGATGTTGAAGGCGTTGGTTTTGAAGAAGCTGCAGCAACTGCAGAAGCTTCCAAATGAGATTTAATTGAAAAATCTGTTTTTGGCTTTTTTGCTGCTGTTGGACCAAAAACATTTGTTGATGTTGTTGTTGAAGGGGAAAGCTTTGGTGGAGGGGTTGATGAAGGGATGGAAGCAGTGGAAGATGAAGTTGTTGTGGTTGTTGATAATGGGGATGTTGAAGAGGTTGCTGCAAGGAGAATTGTGTCATCTGGACCAACTCGAATTGGATTTGCTTGCTTTCGGCGACCCATATTTTTGTGTTTTTGAATCTGAAAATGAAAAATTGTAATTTTAAGGAATTTAATAAATACAGTAATAAAAACGGTTTTAGCACGAAAATGCAGAAGATTAAAAAATAACATTTTAAAAATACGGTAAATTAATTTGACGTTAAATATGTAAATTACTACTTTTTTCATTAACTTTAAAAATGGATAAAAAAAATTTTCAAAATTTTGAGGCTAGAATCTCGATATCTGTCTTGATATCAATTATTATCGAGCAATTTTTTAGAAAAATGAAAAAAATAAAATAATGAAGCAAGGTAAATATATTTTATAAAGTCAGTTAACTACAAAAAATGAGAGATTTAATTAAATCCATGATTAATTAACAACATTTTGTGAAAAACGAAAAATCTTTTATCAAAATAAAAACTACTTTTAATCGCCTTTTTTTCCAATATACAAATTAAAGTACAAAACTCATTACTTTTTCGGAGCTAAAAAAGCAAAAAAACATAAATAAAGTAAAAACAAAAGTATTTTTTTGAACATCGTTTCTAAAATTTCTAATTTTTTTCAGGTTGTTGTTTTAAAAAGTGAAAAAAAGAGTGGTTGTATTTTATTAAAACTAAATCAAAATTATTACTATTTTAAATCCTCTGTTTGCAAAAAGAAATTAACAGTACAAAATTCTATGCTAAAAACACATCAAAAAACAAAAACTAACAAATTAATTATAATTCAGTTTTTCTTGAATATCCCTTAACAAATTTTCAGGTTCTTGTTTCAAAAAGTGAATAAAAAAGAGTAGTTAAAGTAAAAAGAAAAAAAAGTTATGTATCTCTCTTCCATGGCAACCATGGACAAAAAAAGAATTCTTTCATTTTTTTTTTCGAAGAAAATATGAGTCTTTAAAAACATATTCCTCTTTTTCTTCTTCTTCAAAATTTTCAATTTTTGCTGCCTTTTTTAAAGAACCTTGCGGGGTTCTTGAAAAGGCTGCTACAGCTTCTCCTTACCAAAAAAATTATATTTATTTTTTATTCACTTTTTCTCATTTTTAACAATTTTTTTATGGAAAATTTTCTTTCATTTATTTTTTTGCCAACGACGACGACTACAAATTGGCTTTCGCAAATAAAAAAGAAGTCAAAAATGAGTAAAATGAATGAAAAAATGCAGTATTTAATGAAAATTTTTTAACCAAGATTTTCTAAGTAAAGATTCTTTTTTTCTTATTAAAAGAAATTATTGCTTTAAATTACTGGAATGAATGATGGCGTTTAAAATAAAGATATTTAGAAAAGTATGAATAAGAGTTTTTTACATATTAAAGTTTCCAAGAAACTGTTAAAAGTTATATTTTTTTGGAAAAAAGATTGAATAAATTGCTATAAAAAAGTTCAGACTGCTTAATATAGATAATGAAATAGGGCATAAAAAATAGAAAAAAAGTAAGGGTAAATCCGAATCCCAAAAAACGATAAAAATATTCAAATTTCGTTTTAAACTTTCGAAGCAATATTAATTAATAAAGACAAAAATTAATAAAAAAAATTGGATTTTTAATGGATCAAAAAAACAAAGATACTTTTTTAAGAAAATGAAAATATATCAGAAGAACAAAACAGGGATATTTTAATCTATTAGACCATAAATAGCAGATATTTAAAATATGTAAATTATGGTGATTTTCTTTAGTTAATAATTTTGTTATAAAACAAATTAAAGGTAAATTGGCGTGTTAATTTTTGAAAAATCAAACAAAAAACTAAAAAAGTTAATGAAAAAATAAAAAAAATATCACTCAAAACAAATGAAAACAGCAAATGTTTTGGCAGATTTTATATAATATATATGTTTTAAAAACATCGATGATGATTATGACAGCAAAAGCAAAGCCCAAGTCAGCAAATCAAAATCAAAGTCAAAAATTATATGTTTTAAAAAAATATTTTAGGAAAAATATGAAAGAGTTTTTTTTGGAAGAAATATATGATATTTAATAGACATGAAGAAGAAAGATAGAAAAAAAAATGATTGATTGATTAAATAAGAATCAGCTTTTGATATCGCGCAAAGTATAATATTTTAGAAAGACAAAAAAAAACAGGAAACATTAAAAATTGATAAAAAATGAAAAAATACGGGTGCAAAAAATAATGATGATAATTATGTCTATTTAAAATTTTTCTTTTTTTTATTTACATGTCATGGAACTTAAAAAAATGTAATAATGATGGAAGTGTTGTAGACATGTATATATTTTTAAAATTGAGAAGTTTTAGTATTTGTCTGTCTGACTCAGAGAATGAGCAAAAAAACAGAAGGAAAAATACCGTAAAAAAGTATGGAATTTGAAAAGTAAAAAAAAGAAAGTGGATAAAAAAAAGGTGAAAAATGTTGAGATAAAAAAATTCTGATTAAAGGGATTAGTGATAAGAAGATATATCCTTAAAAGAAAAAAGATAAGAAAAAAATATAAACATAGATTAGTTCAAAAAAACGGCCTCAAAGGCATGGCATGATCCGAAAAATGTGACACAAATTTGTGAAGTGGATTTTTGGGGATATCAGATTTTGAAAAATGTAGTAAGGTAAATAATACAATATTTTACAAAGCTAAATAAAATCAAAAAAATCGTTAAATATTGCTCCCGTGTATAAAATTTTGTAAAAATTGATACCAGTGTTGTTGCGGCTCCGGCTCCGGAGCCGACTCCGGAGCTGGAGCCCGAGCCGATCATCTCAAAATATCAAAGAAAAAATGCCGCTTTTTGACATTTTCCTTTGATCTGGAGCCGGAGCCGATTTTTTTATTTGACCCGGAGCCGATAAAAATAGTCCGGCACAACAATGATTGATACAATTTTCTGTACAGTAATCAGAATTAGGCACTCTAAGAACAAAAAAAAAACCAAAAACGTTAGTAAAAAACAGCGTTGATCAAAAAAATTTAAAAATGATTGAGGTTAAATAACGAAAGATGAAATATCTTAATCGACGATAATACAAAAATTTACCAAATGAAAAAATTACAGTACCTTGAAGAAATCTGCATATATTTAGTTTCAAATTCGGGCCAGAAATGGAAAAAAGCAAGAAATTAAAATACACAAAATTCAATGCTATTTCATTTTTTTTAAATATGTTTTTTTCCAAAAAAGTGCAAGAATAATAATATAGAAGCTTTAAAAGAAGTAGTTTAAGCAGCATCAAAAAGAGAAAAGACGACGAAAAAGAAAAGGGAGTCTTAACGCCTGCCATTATTATTATGGACAAAATAAAAAAAAAGAAGGAGAAAAAAAAGGCGGTACGCGCATATATATATATAAATTTTTTGGCATTTTTTTTTCTTGTTGTCTGTCCTCTTTTCATGTCCATCAATCAATCAAACAACAACAACAAGAAAGAAAAATTTTTTTTCCGTTTTTACTTCTTTCATGGACTTTTCTTTTTTTCATATTTTTTTGGAATAAAGTAAGTAAAAAAAGATGCAAGCAAGTTTAAAGTAATGCTAAAAGAAAATAAGGAAACATCCTGCGCAAAAATGAAAAAGAAAAAAAAATTGTGGTTTCTGAAGAAAAAAGTAAGTAAGCAATGACTCTTGAGTTTTTTTTCTTTTTTTTCTTCTTTTTTTGGATTTGAATTTAAGGATGCAGAAAAAGAAGAAGCAAAAAAGAATAAAGGATAGAGAAAAATAAAAAAGTAAGTAAAAACATGGGAAAAAAATAATGGATATAAAATAAAGAAAAGGAAAAATAAGTTAGAAAAGGGACTTTTTGAAATGGGTTTTCTTCGCTTTCTTTTATTTAAAAGAAAATATAAAGAAGAAGAATGGCATTTTTAAAAAAGTAAGAAAAAAAGTATGGACAAAAAGTAATGGCTAACGAATGGAAAAATGGATAAAGGGTACTCCTTTTGTTTTGGTAAAAAATAGCAGCTTTTTCGTTTTCAAAAATAAAGTAACAGAAATAATTAAAACTAAAAATTCGAAAAATTGTTTTTGTTTAAATGGCATTTTTATGAGCACAAGCAAAAATGTTTTGCATGTTTTAAAAATATGTAACGCTGATTCACTACTTAATCTATCCACAAAAATGATGTAACCATGATGCAATGTTTTAGTTAACAAAAATATAAAATGTATAAGCGGTTTTTTAATGCCAAGAATTTTAAAAATAAACAAAAATGCAATGATCAATCGTTCATCGAAACTTTGAAAGATAAAATACAAAAATGATAAAAATTTCGAAAACAAAAAAATGTTTTATTTTCAAATTCTTATTTTTAAAGTAGTATCAAAAATTTTTTTGTTAATTTTTGTCTAAGGTGTTTAACAAAAAGTTTAAATTTTTTTTCAAAATTTTCAAAATTTTTCAGAATTAGCAAAACAAACTTTCAAAAATTTTTCAGAGTTTCAGAGTTTCACAAAATAGCAAAACAAAAAATATTTTCATACTTTCACCAATGTAAACAAAATTAATTATCTAAATATCCACAAAAATATATACACCGATTTTTTAAAATTTGTAAAAAACAAAAAATATGACTTATACATTTTTCGCACACATTCAAAAACTAAAATGAATATTATTTTTTCGAACACACTCATTTTTGGAGAAAAAGGCACACGCAAATTTTAAAAACGATAAAAATTCAATTGAAAGAAAAAATGAGGGCATTCTTTTTTCTTTCACATCTTCTTCAAAGTCATCGTGTCTTCTTTTTTGGACTTGGGCCGACGACTCTTAAGCTTCCTTCCTGGGAGCCCACAAGTCCTTAAAAATTATAAGAATGAGAGAAAAAAAGTGCCCAAAAAAAGTATATCTGCCTCTTCTCTTTTCTTTTTTTACTTTAAACAAAAAAGCTAAACCCAAAAACGAAAAACTAAAAAGTTTTGCCAATAAAGCTGGCATCTGCTGCTGCTACGGCTGCTTCTTCTTCATTTTCATCGCCTGCCTAAAAGGGGGG
>CABFKO010000663.1:0-13896 GCA_901766855.1 Panagrolaimus sp. ES5
TACTATACTAAATGAATGAGACGAGTGTTGTTGATTGTTATTATTTTTTATTTTTATTATTATAGTTATGACTAAATAGAATTAGTCAGTCTTTGTATCATGCCGTGGCATATATGTATGCCGGAACAAAATTTTTTGTGGTTCAAAAAACCACCATCTTTCAATGCAAAATAAAATTTTGTTGACATTACATGACATGACAAACTTAAACTTTTTTGTATAGACTTAGCTACAAAAGTCTCGTCTGGAATTTTAAAATTATTAAGACGTTTAATTTACGCATATTAAACATCGATGATAGTACAGTATTCTTGCAAATACCGAAAATAAAACTCGTGCTAAATAAACTTGGCAGCCCCAATGGTCATTTTTGCAACTTTCTAAATTTAAATATTTCCCTTTACTACTAAAAAATTTGCTACTTTTTACAATCATTTTCTCATGCATTTTAGTTTCCAGCTTTTGCTTATCCTTTTTTAATCTTCGAAAATTTTCCCATCATTTTTTTTGACTACCTACTCTTTCATTTATTTTGCCCAAAAATCTGTTTTTAAATGACGAAATCTTCCCCAAAAAGTAAAGTCTCTCTCTCTTATTTGCACCATTAAGCAAGCTCAAACAAGACTCAGAAAATTTTTTTTTCATTTGAACGCGTCTGTTTCAAACAAAAACAAAAAAGTTTTTTTTACTAACCAAAAAATTTTGTCCATTTTTTCTTCATCGAAGGTTGTTGCCTGCCTTTTTTTGGTTACCCCTCTTCTTTTTTTGTTTCATCATCATTTTTACAGGCTTAAAGAGCCTTCTCACGGACGAATAAACTCTTCAAAATAAAATGCCAAAAAACAACCGCAAAAAAAAAGAAGAAAAAAATAAAAGTTTAACGATAATTGTCAAAGAAAAATAAAAACACAGAGAAAGATTTTTAGTCAATTTTCCCAAATTTTTTCATAGAAAATTTTGCAATTTTGAATGTTGTTGCCATTTTTTAGGCGCCGTTACCATAAAGTTGTTATTTAAAATTTTTGTCTAATGTTTTCGAAGAATATTTCACTATCAGAATCATTTTTTGATTTTTGTAGTTTTTATAAATTCAAAGCCCTAATTTTTGTTACAAATAGTCTCCAAGATGCATAATTATATCCTATCTTTAACCTTTAAACTACAGTAAACTTTAACAGTAGATTACGTAATCCTTTGATTTGAAAGTCAGTCTATGTTTTCCCAAAGCAAATGTTCTTTTATCTAGAACAGAATAAAAAATACTGTATACCTTCCAGACGACAAAATTCTGATGTTTTGCAAATGTCAAACTTTAATTTGTATTTCCTGTTGCAATTTTCCCCCTCTAATATTTGTGTTTTACAATTTTACGGTTTTGATTCCATTTTTGGCCTATTTTTTGCACGTTTGCAAAGTTTTTTTTCCACAAATACCAATTATTTGTTGTGGTTTTTCTTTCTTTTTCAAAAATAAACTGTTTTTCCATCAACAATAATCTTCAAGTATCTTATCTCCGTTAAACAAAAATGCCATTTTTAAACTTTTTTAAAACTGTTTTTTGAAGAACTTATACTTTGGTTGTTTTGTTTCATCTTTTCGTGGGATGCCATGTTACAGTATTTCTAAAAAAGGATTTTGCAGGATACAAAAATAGAAATAATTATGAATTCTTCGACAGAAGCATGTTCTTCAAGTTTTACAGTAACACATTCAGCAGCAACAAATACAACTGAAGCAATAACAGAACCAACGGTTTCCTTTTCAACACATTCTCAGCACGCACAAGCAACAACTGCAAATTCAAATGGTTCTTCAACTTCATCAACAACAAACAACAATAATTATCGTCCAACATATTTTCCAATTTGGTTAAGACTTTCTCGACTTATTTTTGGAAAAATTCGAAAATTACCTCGTTCAATGTCCACAACACTTGTTTTATTCACTGTTCAATTATATCTTACAGTCCCAGTTATAATTGTTTGTGGAGCAACTGTTGATCTTAAAGCTTTGCTTCGACCTTTTCGATACATAAAAGAACAAGGATTTCTATTTGAAGAATTAGGGGAACAATTTTGTGAACTTTTGTAATATATATTTTTTTTCTATGCTGCTTATATTTTATTTTAAATATTTTAACAATGCAATAAACGCTTTAAATATCTACAAAGTAATATTATCTCGTAATTTCAAGATTATTAGTTAAAATAAATATATGTAAAAAATGTATGAAGGCAAAGAGAGAGAGAAAATTGCTTAAATACGGTTCTCTTTAACGTATAGTCAGGACTGTATTACCACAATACGCATTTTAAAGTTTTATTTAATAAGTATGGTATATTTATTATTTGATTTTGATTATGAGGAATCGATCCAAAAAAATAAATGATAAATGAATGACATGACAGATAAACACATCATAACATTTCAAACAAATTTTGTAACAAAACAAAAATTTTTTAAGTAAATTACTGATGAGTTCAGTCATCTTAGTCAGTAATGATGTTGATTTTTTCAACTAAAAATAAGAAGACCAAATAAATGTAATGAAACATTTTAACAACAATAACTTGTTAATTAACCACATTTTGTGACTGAAAACTTTTTTATTAGTTTTGATTTAGAAAACTTTGTTTTTTACCCAAGACGCAGCTATTAATTTGTTTAAATTTAACAGTTAAACATATCTGCTATAGCCGAATTTGATTATTTTACTGGTTTACACTAGTATATCTTAAAAAGTAACATTAAAAGTATAAAATTAAATTTCAGATTCAGAATCTACATACTCGAGTTGATTAAATGACTTTTTTTATGAAAAGTCTATTACTGTATAAATAGTTATTTATGATACTTTTAAGATAAAAAAAGCAATTATTATTTTAAACATAAATAAATAATCTAAAATATATGACATTGCTGCAAGTCGTCACTTATTTTTTGCACAAAATCTAGTCGTTTTTTTCATATTTTCTGTTTACAAAAATTAAGAAGAAAAAGCAGCTTTTTTTACCTTCCAGAATTTTGTAAAAATCAACGTACTCTCCCCATTGCTACTTTTTGAAAAATTTGTGTCTGTCGGTCGGTCGGTTGGGGTCATTGTAATGACCCCTTCTCGATGTATGCTTAATGTTGATACTGTATCTGGGTTAATGTTAGGTGCATAACTTGTTGAAGTTATTAATGGAATTTTTGTTGCATTTCTGATAATAATAAAATCGTTTAAAAGTTTTACTTTTTAAAACAGAAATAAGAAAAAATAGTTATACCCTTTGAGAACAATTTTTTTAAGTAACAATTATTAAAATGAAGTTATTTTATTTCATTTTTAAATTATAATTTTTTAGAAAAACGATCCTGGCCCGGGCCGAGCCAAGAAACAAGCCGGCCCGCGCCATGCCTAGACACCACTCCCTTTAAAACGCGTTCTGTGAGAGAAAAATGACGCTCCACACAAACGCTGGCACAGTCCGAAAAATTAAATCTTTTTTTACTTTACCGACGTTTTCGAATACCCTTAAAAAAGTTTTTGGCAGTATTTTTGGCCAAAAATGCAGTTTTGGCACTTTTTTATGCCATGGAAGTTTAAAACGGCATTTTTGAATTTCGGGTGCCATTGGATATATCAGCTTTATTTTATTTGGAAGTCGCTAATTCCGAACATCGCATTTTCAAATCTTCAAAGTCGCGTCGATAAGCTGACCAACATTTGCCAATGAAGAATATGATTTTAAAAAACTTTTTAAAATGCTGCAAAAAAATTTTCTTTAGTTTTTCAAGTCAAAAAATACAAACAAAAAATGCCTGCAGCTTGCACACTTTTCACACTCTAAGACTTTGAGTCTGAGAAGAAAATGTACGATCGCTGTTTATTGATTTATGCTTGGGCCAAAGCAGCTTGGCTAAACTATGCTAAAACTCTCGTAAGAAAATGCATGCACAAATATTTAAATTTTAGTCAGCAGAAGATAAATATTAATTAAAATATTTTGCGCTTTACTCTTTCTATCCATTTTTATTCTAATAATAAATTTATTAGTTAACTTTTGGATTTTTTTTCACTCAAAAAATGCTAATAATTTTTCTTAATTTGCAGAATCAGATACAGAAATCAAAACACAACATAATTATGAAGATTTGTTTAATTATGAAGTAAAATACAACAATTGTTTAAAATCTTTTTGCAAAGTGAGTTCGTTACCTCTTTTTTCGTCCTCAATTTAATTTTTTTAGCTTTATGAGAATTTATTACGTAATGGCGTTGAAAAAACAAAAATTGAACGCATTTTTAAGCAATATATTTCATTATTATCAGTGCAAACAATAATTTTGGAAGACCTTCAAAAATGTTATACCAAATATGATGGAAAACTTTGCTCATTTAGGAAACTGTTATTGACAATTGAAAAACATTTTAATCTTGTCTACCCCAGTATTATTCAAAATATTGTTATTGCATGGAAAATTTTCGATAAATTAATGAAAGATAATGAAACAGCAGCAGTTATTCAAAACTTTGAACATGAATATCGCATGCCAATAAACGATGTCTTAAATAGCCCCACTGTAAGCCTATTTAGGTACAAAACATATTTAGAAAGTTAGTTTTTTAATTTATTACTGTAATAGTGGGTAAAAAATTGTCGTTTGTATTTTTAGAAAACGAAAAATCCGATGATGGTAAAAAAGCTTTAAAAATGATTGAAGATATCTTAATCCTTGATGAATTACAACATATTGAAAATATCCCGGTTTGTTTATAATTTGTTAACACTTTCTGCTTTAATAATATTTTTATTTTAGAAAGATCGTATATTTCTTGGGCAACGTCTGGAAAAAACCACGAAAGCAAAATGTTCAGATGTATTAGAAAGTCGAGAAAATAAAATCATGGATCATATGTTATTAAATCAATGTTTAATAGTAGGTTTTATGTGAACACTTTTTTTGTTAATAAGTCAAAATCTTTCAGATTGTATTTGTCCTCGAGAAAAAGAAAGGTGAAAAGAAAAAGTCTTTTGTTGAAGCATTTAAAATTACTGAAATTACTCAAATTTTAATTCATAGCAAATTACTATGTTTAACTGGATCTTCAGACGCAGAATTATTTATTATTGGATTTGGATATAATGCTCCATGTTTTAATTTATTTTAACAACGCAAAACAAACGATTTAAACAATTAACATTTTAAAATTTTACCGTATACTTTATAATATTAAAACTTGTATTTGTTAAAATTAAAAAACCTTTTCGATGAAGATAATATTAAGCCAAGACAAAAGATTGCTGTTGCAGAAAAATGAAAGATTTCATAGACCAACTTTGGTGCAAAAACACTCCAAACAAAAAGATGATGCCGCATAACAAAAAGTACAGCAAGACTGAAAAACATTGATAAAGAACGATAATATAGCAGATGATCAGCAAATTGATTAAATGAAGTTTGCTTGAATCTAAAAAAGTAATTGGTTAAATAATGTTGCACAAATTCATAAATTACCGTAATATTAAAAGCATAATTGGACCGGAATACCCAACAATAAAAAGTTGAATTCCAACAAGTATTGGATTATAAAATGGTAGTCGTGTATATGCACTTGAAAGATCAAGAGTTGCCAAAGAATGAGAATTACCCTAAAAATTATACAACAATTAATAAAGACAAAAAACCACAAAATTACCGTATAATAAAATGATGCAGCAATTACCAAATAAATAAATGAGGAAGAATTTTTACATTTGTTTTGAACAATTAAGTGGCCCATAATTGCACATAAAAAAAGAATTACTTTGTTTGAAGGTGATGCAAGAGATAACTGAAAGTGACATTTGGCATTATGTGACTCAGTGAAAAATGAAACTCTTGATCATCTTGGTCTCATTCTTTACTGGATTCGTCTTCGATATTCTAATGTTTAAGTCATTTTTTATTACTTTATGTTTTCTATTGTTTTCTTTTTATAAGTATTTGATAGGAAATAAATAACAAAAACTAACGGTCCAAAATAAAAGAGAATCAGATATTGGAGCAAAAAGAATTTGAGTTAAAAGGCATAAATAAAAGGTTAAAAGTAAGATGCCAGAGAATGAAAACCAATCAGATGGAATTTGAAATGGATCAGAGAAAAGACTAATTGAAAGAATTATTTTTGTCAAAACAGGGCCAGAATGAACGGAGAAAAGTGTGATTATTGATAGTAGATTTAATACAGCTTGAATACTAAAATAAAGGAACTGGATTACTGTAGAACACAAAGCAAAAACAAACTTTTGATTATCAGCTGGCAAAAATACAGTAATATATTGTTTTAAAGTTTCACAAATTCGATGAATAATCAAAATTCCAATCAAAGAATATTCTTCTTTTGTCCATTGTTTCCCAGATTTTCTTGATTTAAATATCTTCAAAGCCAAAACGGAAGAAAACAAAAAATTCCTTAAAAAAGTATTTTTTAAGTAACCTTTAAATAAGTATACTGTATTTTACCAAATATGATGTTCTTGTTCCACATAACTTGATGCAAAATTTAGCAGTGGTTGAACAAAAACTAACAATTGTTCGAATGAATATTCATCAATTTTGAGGATCGAAAAACTCATCGCAGTTGCAAGAAATGAAAAAATAATACCAAAAATAAGAAAATCATATTTATATTCGGATGAAAGATCAATAAAAGCTTCTTGTAAATCTTTAAAAGATTTATAACATTTTGAAATTAAATTTTTCATTGTAAATGACGAGATTTTGCCATCGCAAGGCGTAGTTGATAGTTCAGCAAGGCATGTATCAAATGCTTCTAAATAAAAAGGGTTACGGTAGATATAAAAAGAAATGCAAATTTAAACTTACCAACAATTTCATCATCATTAATTTTTCCACCAGCATTTATTAATAAATGTCTTAACTGATTTCCATTTTGAAGAAGTGACCAAAGAGCAAAGGCAGCATTATCATCCTTAGAATTTGATTCAAATTTATCCACAAAAGTAACGCCCAAACTATTGGCTGGAATTTGAAAGCCAAACAACGTTGAAATTGTTGGAACTAAATCAACTTGTTCAATCTTGAAATGCTCTTGTTCCATTTTCTTTGGTTCTTCATTGGGTCGTAAAATTACAACGGGGACTTGAGTTTCTTGAAAAGTAGCACCACCATGTCCACCTTCCTCCGCCATTCCATGATCACCAAGAATTATAAATGCAAACTTTTCTGAGTTCACAGCACTCTAAAAAACTCAATTTAAAACGGTAAACATTGAAAAATGTTCTTACAAGTTTATAATAAATATCTTTTGCAATAGAATCCATTTCATTCAATTTAACATTAATTAAATTACTTTTTGCACCGACAGAATGCCCAATATGATCTAATCCCAAATAATGCAATATTAATATATTCCATTCTTTCATTTTTTCTTTCTTTAATTCATCATTCAAATGTCGCGTAACATTATCATCCTAAAAATTACGGTATTCAAAATATATGAAAAAAAGAATACATACCACTTCTGTATAATCTGTTACAAAGAAGGATACGGTACCTTCAGATCTTGACTCAAAAATGCCATTTGGTAACATCTAAAATTGTGACAATTAATTCGGTTATTTATAACAAACAAGCAACGTACACTTAACCAAGTATCATCCCCATAAAAGACAACTTTCTTTCCATCTTTTCTAGCTCTTTTTAACCAATTATCTTCAGTAAATTCTTTTGAAGCAAGATTTAATGCCACATCTAAATATGATGGCACAATTCCACTTAAAAACGCTTTTAAACGAGGCATTGTTACAGTAGGCTGTTGAACTTTACATTCAAATTTTGAACCATGTGTTGAAAGAAATGGCATTTGTTCAGGACGTGAAAATAGAAAATCCGATCGCCATCCATCGATAAACATAAGAACTAAACGGGTAATCGAATTTGAATCATTTTTTAGGCATTGCGATGATGGAGAATTTAAAGCATTTTGTGTTGGTGGAATTGTAACTCTTGGTGGAAAGAAGCCATTAATAAAAAGACATAATCCAACAGCATGTATTACAAAGTTAAGAAGAGTTGTCCTTGAATAATTCATCATTGAAAATTTAAACCATTGATTGTAAATATATGCTTTTACACAAAGCGATCTTTTATAAATGCAATGTTAAAAATTTGAATACGGATTTTTTAAACACAACATTTCATTTGTCACTTATACGCTTTACGCCAACGATAAACAATTATACAGTAACCTTCAAACAAATTTGCATAAATAAATATTTACAGTAGTAAACAATGTACTGTTGTAAGAATCTCAAAGAAAATTTATAAAATTATTTTATTACATAACAAAAGAACATTTATACTAAAAAAAACAAATGCTAAGCTTATTCATTGGGAGAGAGGATACTGCAAAAAAAGCCAAAGGCTTCTTTGTGATCCATAAAAGAGAAATATAAATTAAACGGGGAAGAAATCGAAAAAAAGATAAAAGCAAATTTTTGGTTTGGGTCAGATATGCAGTTTACATTTTAAAAAACATATTAAAAGGGCAGTAAATAAAAATAGCTTATTAGCAAATACAATAGAAAAACAAAAGAGAGAGAAAAAACCGAGTTAAATACGGCAATCAAAAGCCCTGAAGGTGCAAAGATTGCACAAATTCTGTCAAGAATGTGGTGAAAATGGAAGAGGTTTTATTGAATCTAAAGATTACGGTATTGAATCAAATATGTTTTTTTAATTACAAGAACTTACTTGAATTCCTGTGATTTCAACATCACCTTGAATTTGGAGTCCAGAAATATCACTTGGATCATCACGATGAGCAAAGGTGCAGAAACGTTCATCATTAACAAAGATTTGGAATCCATATGATTCATTGATGATGGTTAAATCAAATCCAACTCCTTTTTCAAAAACCATTTTTCCTTCACGTTCTTCATTTCCCCATTCTCCGGCTTGAAGGGCATTACGAACAACATGCTTTTCACTAAATCTTGGATTGAAATGAAGAGAAATATCACCATTACGACGAAGAAGATTGATATTGAAATTTTTTGCCTTCTTTTCAGGTGTTCCAAAGATAAGCAATTTTTTACCAGGTCCAAATCCACCGGCGATGCCACTTTCATAAGGTACAGGCTTAATTGAATTATTATTAGTAAACAAACAATATGATAGGTACCCTTTAAAGACCACTTTACTTTTCTTTTAAATGTAAATACTGTAAGATTTTAAAAACTTAAAAATGCCATTTTGGTGTATCTTAATCAAAAATTTAAAACTCTAGCTTTAAAAAAAAGTATTGTCATATACAATTAACTGGCTTAGCGCAAAAATAAATCTTAATGAACTTTTGCTTTTGTGGGACCAAAATGAAACGCACTAATCGAAAATGGCTTTGAAAAGAATAAAAAATCTTACATAATATTTACCACCCCAATGAATTTGATTAAGGTAGAGATCACCATCAACAGAGAAATGTGAAACAGAAGAGAGAGGAACTCGATGTTCATAATCTGAAACGTGAAAAGTTCATAAATAAAAATACAAAAGAAAATTTTTAAAAATAATACCTTTAAATTCTTTTTGATCAACAAAGATTTGATAACGATCATCATGGGAACGAATGCGGATATCAAAATTTTCACCACGTTTAATAGGGTTGGATTTTCGTTCTTCTTTTCCCCATTCACCATTAACAAAGGTATTGAAAACAATTTTTCCTTCATCAAAGCGAACTAAAACAAAGTCGATGAATAATTGTATAAGCTAAAAATTACAGTACCTGAAATATGAAGAGGGACATCATTTCCAGAGAAATCAGGAGTTTTATGATGAAGATTGATAGTGAATCTAAAAAATATAAAATGATGAGGTTATTTAATGACATTAATTTTCACAAACCGTTGAGATTCTTCAATGGTTGAACCCTTAACAATTAAAGTTTGACCAGGTTCAATTCGTTCTTGAAGTTGACTACGGTAAGGAACAGTGTAAGACTTGGTTTCATGAACGTGAGCCATGTTTAAAACGTTTCAGTAATAATATCAAGTTTCTGAAAGAAAAGAAATATATAAAATAAAACAGAAATGGACAAAAGAAACAAATCATTCCACATTAAAAAAGGGGCAAAATACCACGACGTAAACAAAAATGGAAAAGAGAAGGCCGTTCAGTAATGACAAATACATATTCCGATAAATGAAATGAGTAAGATGATGGTGGAGAAAGAAAAACTTGTCTTATTTTGCCTTGAATTTATTTTTTAAACAACACAAAAACATTGATAGAATGGAGCAAAAAAAGTTTCAAGTGTGCAGAAAATTTTTTAAAAAGAAAACGCAAAAATAACAACAAAACAAAAAAGAGTTGGTTGAAAAAAAAGCGGTATAGGCAAAAACGGGAAAAAATGCGCACACGCTATTTTTTGCTTGCATCTATTTTTTTAATGCTGCTGCCTCAATGTTGTTTTTTTTCAAATGTAAAAAGCATTGAAAAAAATTGCAGAGGGAAAGAAAAGATGGGAAAAAAAGTATTGACAAAATGGACAGGAACAAACAACAACGACAAAGTTAAATTTTAAAAAAGAGGAAGGAAGAAGCAGAGAGAGAGTTGCAGCAACAACAACAATGCCTAAAAAGACAGTTAAAAGCTAAAAGGCAAGCCTAAATTTGATAAACTTTAACGAATAATCAAGTGTTAACACACTCCTTTTTAACAGTATAAAAAATAGTATCATGAAAATTTAAAGAAAAAAGGAGTGTATTTTATATTGCTTAAAAAAGTTTACAATCATTTGATAAGTTTCTCTCTCCACACAAAATAGGAAACGAGAGAAAAAGAGCGACAACCTTTTGAAGTTCCTTTCAACAAAACGGAAAAAAAAGAAAGAATGAATAATTTTCGGCAAATAAGCCCTTTCTTTTCTCGAACCAAAAAAAAGAAGTAAATGGCAAAATAAGAAAAAGACTAAAGGTTAAAAAAGTACTATTACTAAAAAACAGCCAGATGTGTAGACAGACAGGATGTTTACTAAATTTGAAATAGAAAAATTTGAATAAACTTAAGATCAAAGAACAAATTGCAAATAATCATAGATAGATATTGTTCAAGTCAAAATGAACGAAAAAACTTATAAAAGTTAAAACCACATACAAACAGAATATTTTTACTCTGCAGCAAAGTTTGTTTTGTCAACAACAATCTCGCTCACACTTTATATTCTACTGCTTTTTTTCTAATATTTACTCAAAAGTTTTCCACAAAAAAACCCTAGAAAAAAAGAAATATTCCCGCTTTTTGACCTCTTCTTAACCTTGCATCACCTCATCATAATCACACAAAAATATCGACTTTTATTTTCAACACCAAAAAATAAATCGTCTAACAGAAAAATAAGAAAGAACGAGAGAAAAAGCAATAAAAATGCAGTTAAATTGCTCGTCAAATCTCAAAGGAGAGAAACACAACACTTAAACCAAAAACGGGGAAAAGAATAAGGAAGGAAAAAAACACATCATTCAAGCAACAACAATAACCACAGCAGCAGCAACGGTGTTATTTGAAATGAATCATGTCTCCAAAAAAGTGAGAGAGAGAAAAACAGAAGGGAATTGGAAAAAAACAAGAAGAATGAAAAAGCTGAGGAATGGTTTTTTTCCCTCCTTCTTTCTTTCACAACAACAATAAAAATGAATCATTTGAAAAAAGAGTGTAATTTTACGTAAAATCCAACCCCCTTTTTTCTCCAGCCCAACCCGGTGTAAAAAAACAGAGAAAGGTCTACAAAAATAATTAAATGTATTGGTATTATACATTTCAAAGGCAAAAAAAGAAAAGTAAACAAACAATCAATGCTGTTAAAAACGATAAAAGCCTATATATTTTTTATTTTTTGTAAATAAATCTTCTTTGAAGCTTTGAAAGAATAAAAAGAAGGGGGAAAAAGAAAAGTCTCATGATTTTTGCCATTTTTTACTATGACATACAAAAAAGAAATTCAAGCTCAAAAATAACAATAAAAAACGTATTGTCGGAAATTGTATCAACGCAAAAAGAAAGAAGGGGTTGGAAGCAGCAACAACACCCAAGAATGGATGAATCATATCTTTTTTTATGAAACAAATTTGTGCAAATAAGTCATTTTTTGGCAAGCCTAAAATTTTTGAATTGAAATGTTTTTAAAGTCTCAAAAATGTAAAGTAATAAAAATTACTGCAATAATTTAAAAAAAAGCATGAGATTCGAAAAATAAATGATGTCCAAAAAAGAACAATGTCAATAACAAACCACAAGTTTATTTGACTATTTAAAAAAATGGTATAAAAGGAAGTAAAATACAAAATGCAAACAACACCGCGATTTTTATCAATTTCGAGTAAAATAAATATCGTATTTATTGATTTTTGAAAATTACGTCATTTTTACCTTTGATATACTGTAACTACAGTATGAAAATTTTTTTTAACAATAAAACTGATGGGATCGTCTTCCCTATGGCTATTTTACCTATTGGCAAAACTTGGGACAAATCTATTTTTCATGTGTGCCGCCGGTTTTTGATTTTCGGCTAGAGTGCGTCTTAAGGTCATTTTCAACAATTTTTGTTGTTGAAAAAAACTACTGCTGTTATTTTTTGCCACAAAATTTTTTGTCGTCTGTAAATGAAAATAATTTTTACTTCTTTACCCAAAAAAAACTTTTTTTTGCCACATATTTTTTATCGTTCTGTTTTTTCTGTATTTTTAATAAAATAAGGCGGGTATCATTTACAAGCAAGCAAGAATCATCAAAAATATAAGGAAGAAAAAAAGAAGAATACACACATATAAAAGAATGTAGATGATAAACGAAAAAAGAAGTATGAGTGGTGCATACAGATAGATACCCACTTGAGCTTAATCTGTCATCGCTTCCATGGTTAGGTTTAATTTGTATATATTTATATTTATTTCGCCCTTCTTTTGCGACAGATGAATGATATATTTATGAGTTTTAAAAATTTAATGCTTTGTATTTTTTTTTGGTATTGTGGCAAAACCTCATCTGAGAAAAAGCAAAAAATATTCATATTAAAAAATACTGATTCAAGGCCGCCGAATAATTTTTTTTGTGAAACCTAAAAAAACGTGTTCGACTTCAGCGACCACCGCCATTTTTCTTCTACCTTTTTTTGGCATCATCGATGTCATCGAGTTCGTTCCTTCTTTTATTTGCTTTTGCTTTCTTTTTATTTTTTTACAACCAATTCAAAAAACATTTTGCGCTGCAAAAAGATAGTAGAAAAAAAGAGCAAAATAAATGATATCTTATATCATTTCTTCCAATCTTGCCACCAAAAAAATAAATTTATCTTCAGTCCTATTAAAAATTTTCTAAAAACTTTTTTGTAACATTTGCAAAGAAGAAAAACATCGGCATCCTTTTTAGCTGTTGGGAAATAAATCCAATTTTTATTTCTTTTTTTTTTTCAAAAAGAAGCGTGATCTTTTCAGATCTTTTTAAAGCAAAAGACGAATATTTATATTTTAAAAAGAATTATCAAGATTTGATTGTTGAAAATTTGTCTTTTAACTCCATTTACGCTTTTATAAATCTTTTTTCTAGAAGCTAAAGAAATTGCAACTGTTATTCGAGAATCCCAGCCTTTGTATCATTTAAAAGCATGTAAGGATATATTTTCTTGTCATCTTTGTATATACAGTAACCCTTTTTTTCAGCATTGAATGCGCATCAATTTACCAATTATCTCCTTGAAGATAATCATCTTAAACAACCTATGCTTAAAAATGCAACTCCAACCAAAGCAGGTAAATTTTTTAAACGTTTTGCTGCAGTTAAACAAAAAAATATAAAAATGCATTTTATATAATTCAAGAAAGTTAGGGTTCTTAAATTATTTATTCG
>CABFKO010000674.1:0-12389 GCA_901766855.1 Panagrolaimus sp. ES5
AACCGGAACCGGAATCGGTTCCAAAAAAAGTGGAACCGGGAAAACACTGACTGACACAACTTTGGTTGTATTCAACTTTGTTTTAAACATCAAAATTTTTATAGATAAAATATGAAACTTCAATTTTTTGTATTATTTTTACTACTTTTTTTTCTTACGCATACAAAACTTTGGGTAAATTCAACAACAAGTAATTCAAAATTTGATAAAATTTTGCTTCCAAAGACAACAATTAAAGGGAATTTTATTGAACAAAAGGATAAACGAGAAACATCGGCAACCGAAACAACTTCAAAAAGTGAAATATCCTGTGAACAAGAATGGTTTCCTATGGTTATTGACTGCATCGTTGGAGTTTTAATTGGTTACGTGAGTTAAATCTTTATTCTGCATCCATATAAATATATTTATTTCATTTTCAGTACTGCTGTATTAACATTAATTTATACAAAAAAAATTTATTTAATTTAAAATTGCTCTATCGCTTTTTTTTGTTATTAATGTTTTTTTCAAATAATAGAATCAAAATTTGGAATATTTTAAATTTAAATTTAAGTTTTAAATTTTTTTTTAAAAAAGTGAAAGAAATTACCCTTTATCGAAAAACTTTGTTAAAACATTTATCATAAAAACTTATGATTGTGGATCCATAAAACAGAAATTTTTTTATTCTTTTAAACAGAACTTTGAAGACAAAATCGGTTTTATTTCTTAAAAAATTTCGGTATTATTTTTATTCAAAGGTTTTATGACTAAAATGAAGACATAATAGCTTCTATTTTTGAAGGGGAGCAAATTTTTTCTTTTATTTGATCTTTTGCCTCAAAAACAAAATATCCTATTTTTAAGGGGGCTAAAACCCCCATTGCCTCTTCCATAAATACGGGCATGTAATTGGTAGTAAAAAAAAGTAGGGAAATTATAATGGGTACTTCAAATAACTTAAATTAAAAAACTGTTGAGTGCAAATAAAAATAAAATCTAATTCGCATGTTTAAAAAAAAAATAAAATTAATGCGTATTATTATTGTATTAATGGAGCCACACTATAAGGTTTGTTTTAGTAATTCTGCAGCTAAAAAAACCTAATTTGCACTTTCTAAGCTGTTAAAAAGGGTAAAACTCTTTCTGACTTGATTTATTTTTTTTCAGTATTTTTTCTTTAGAAACAATTAACAATACTTAGGTTAGGTTTACCGAAAAATATAATTTTTAAAAAACTTTCTTAAGGGTTTCTTGCTGTTAAATTTATATATAATAAAACTAGTAATGATTAAATATATTTTTTTAGAAAATGGCTTTGCCAACATTCTTTTACATCTTGTTTGGAGTCCAATTAATTTTGTATCCGTTCCATTTATCAGTTTTAATATTATTAATTGTTAAGAGGAATACTTTTAAAGGCTCCTTTTATACCATGTTTAAAATTGTTATGGTTGCGGATTTATTTGCTTGGTTTGCGGTAAGCATTTATTTTAGTTTTATTAAGTCTCTCCAAGAAAGATTATAAAATTGTGAAATTTTTCTGGAGAACTCTCACAGATAAAATATTACTTTATTGATAAAAAAATTAGACGTATTTCAATCAAATTAGTACCAGTGTCATTTGTGGCTATATACAAATTATAGATAAATTAGTCCTTGTATAACAGGTGTACGTCAAAAAAACAAGTTTTAGGTGCTTCCTCTGCATTTTTGATATCAATTTGCTTATAATACGTCTTATTTTTGTTATCCGTGTAAAACCGAGTCTTGATTTTACGATCTTTTAAAGTAACTGTTGAAAATCAAAAATGTACTGTACATTTTGAATTTATTGTTTTTAGAGCATAAATTTAATCTTTAAAAAAACATAAATTTTAGCTTGCTTTGGACCAAAAAGCTGCCTTAATTCCAGCGGTAAATCTCTATTATCATGACAACAATCCTTTGGCCTACATTTTATTTAATATAATATCGTTGGCTGCAATAATTCAATTTTTTGGACATCTTTTGATGGCATTTAATCGTTGTTCATTACTTTATTTCCCTATAAAACAGGGAAAACTTTGGGGTCGACCATGGTATATAATAGTTTTAATAATTTTACCATTTTTACATTTAATGTGGAGAGTTCATCAACCATGTATGTTTTTATTTCCTGAAGGTGGTACTGTCAATATTGTCTTAGTGGATATAAATGTTCGAACATTTTATTACACTTTTACGGCATCTATTTATCTTGTCACAACTGGGATCGCTGCAATTCTAAATGGATTATCTGTTATTAAGTTTTCTATGCATAAAAAATCTTCCAGTAATATTA
This sequence comes from Panagrolaimus sp. ES5, assembly GCA_901766855.1. NCBI lineage: Eukaryota > Metazoa > Nematoda > Chromadorea > Rhabditida > Panagrolaimidae > Panagrolaimus > Panagrolaimus sp. ES5. The sequence goes on from CABFKO010000674.1 coordinate 2,306, forward strand.
ATGTGAATGAAAAAACTTTACTCTGTAAGATTTTTTTCAAAGCTAAAAAATACAAAAAAAAAGTAATGTAGAAAAAATGCTTGAAAAAATTAAATAAAAACATGTAAAACTTCACATTGCATCATCCTTAAATTCTTTTACATTTTTATAAGAATGCCAATCGTTAGATCACATCGTTCCAAAAAAAATTTTAGTCTAGACTGTCCAAAAGTGTTCATTCTCTTTTCTATTCATTTATACCAGAACTTTCTGGAAGTTTGAAAAAGTAAATACGGAGCAAATTTTTAAAACTTAATAAAATTTTTCAGATGTCTCATTTGTAATTTTTCTTGCGCAGTTAGTGAGAATCACCTATGATCTTAGTCGAACAATTACATCTGATCCAGGAGTAGGAGCATTCTTCATTTCAATTTTACCTTTGCTTTATGATATTCTAGCATGGGCAGGCAGTTTATCACTCATTGTTTTAAGGCAAGGTTTTTATTTTTGAAGAATAATACTCGTTGTATGTAAATACAAATTCTTTACAGCAATACATATCGACAAGAATACAAAAAATTTTATTTTGGAAATGTTTTTTCTTCTAACAAAGTCGTCACAATAACCACCACATCTTCAAATCACCGTTAGAAACATATAGATTCCATGTTTTATTTCTGTGAAACATTTTTTTCCTTATCCTTTTAAAAATGAAAAAAATATTTCAATCGTTTCCGGTAATCTTCTTCTCATATTTTTTATTTTTCTATTTTTATTATTTGCACTTTTTTTCATCTTCCTTGTTAACGTCAAAGCGACAATCTGCGCTAATAAAATCTATTATTTATCAGACATTGTTATTTTAAAAAAGATTTACAAAAAAGCAATATTAAATTTTTGGATGTATGTCAAAAATGGCTCATATTACTGCAACATATCATTATTATTTCAACAAAATCAATTAATTTAAATGGCCAATATTGTGTACAACTCGTTGACATTTTTAATGAGGAATTGAGGAATGAATAGTGTATGTATCGTTGAAGTTAGATCGATTTTTTTTAAAGTGAGGGTGTCTCTTTTTTTTGTCCAGACAATGATGGATGGAAAAATTTCTTTGACCTCTATGTTACATACGTACCCATTCATAAAACTGTCGGCATGCCGCTACCTAAAATATATGTGCCGTTAAAAAAAATTATTGATTTCATACAAAAAAGATTGATGCTGTTGATTATTTTAAATCGCATTTATTTAACGTACCAAAATTGCATGTGCACAAATTTAAATAATGATTGCTGAAACAAGGATTTTCTTAACTTTTGTTGTCACTTTATCATTGTTTTACTTGGTGATAAATTTTGTCCACCATGATTTCGTTCTTTATTATTATCATTGCATTAAATTTTGGCAATGTCAACCAAATGATCCAAAGATTTCAAAACTTTTTAAAGATCTTTCAATATTCTTCTTTATTGTTCTTGTTTACGTTAATTTTCTTTTTGATTTTGCATTTTTTATTGTTACATTTGTTCGAAAATTTATGCTTCAACAAAAACAAGAACCATCAAAAATTATTCAACGATTAATAATTACCTTTTTAAAACATAAATTTTATTTTATTTTATTATTTTCTCCAGCAATCGTTGCATTATTTCTTCTTTTAAATATTCCATTTACAGTGATCACGATTTATAAATTTTTAAAATTTCAAGCAGAAACTCAATATTTTTTACGATTTTCGTTTAAAACTCTTCCATTGGAATTTCAAAGAAGATTTATTGAACTTCAGCCCCCCGTTAATTTACAGAGAATGAAAAGAGTTTTGCCAAAATTAATTAAAAATCGTGAAATTTTGTATTTGAATGAATTTGTATGTATATATGAAATTGGGCAAATACAACGTAAGTTGGGACAAATGGGTTGGTCTTTGATCGGCTGAAACTTCTTTAATTTTTTAAATTTAAATGAAAAGAAATTGTTTAAACTAGTAATAAAAATGCCATAATCTTAATATATTGGAGGTTTAGGATTTTGAAAAAATAATTCATGGACAAAAATAGTGCATTTAGCTAAAATTCTTGATTTGCGTACGAATTTGTTAAACTAATTTTTACTGATCAAATTTATTTTAGGAAAATTTTTAGAAGGATGGAATTATGAATCAAAATATGATTCTCGAATCTTTTATGAAATGCAGCAAATGACTTTTCTTCCCTTGCCTGAAATATTAATTTTCATAATTCCACGTGTCGGAATTTATGATATTCATACGTTAAAAAAGATGCGAAAAATAAAATTATGTAAAAAAATTATTTATCGAAAAGGTTTTGATTTTGATGAAGTTTTTTCTTCCTTTTTGAATCCTTTTGGATTAATACATTTGGAAATTCATTTCTCAAAATTGACGCAAAATGAACTAAAATTTATCAAAAGTTTTATTAATTTAAAAGTTTTTCATTTATTTAATGTTTCATTTTATGCAAATAACAACGCCTATGATACAGTTATTACGGATATTTTAAATGCAGCTCCAAAAGCAAAAAATATACGGTAAACTTTTTTTTATTGGTAACTTTTCTAAGCGAAAATGCACCAATTTAAAAAAATTAACATTTATATTTGAACAAATCTCCCTTTTTAGCCATGAATTAATTCTCAATGTAATCCCACAATCATTTCCAATCGAGATTCTTCTTGTGGAATGGATTCTCAAAAATGGATACTTTGACGTCTTCTGTTTAGCCATAAAAAGTTACAATGAATATAATGTCCCTTTTGTTAAATTTTTTTAATTTTTAAATAAAATGGCACAAACTTTTTTCTTTTTTTAGTTTACCTTTTTTAAAAATTTCTTGCATTGGCAATGTTAAAACAAAAAAAAATTATTTTTATCGTCTTCAATTCTCCCTATAACAGTTACAAAATATGAAAAATAAAAACAGCAACACCAGCGTGTTTCAAAAATATTGTAAATTAATCTATTTTGAAAATGCCCTCGAAACTGTATAAAAAGAAAACCTGCATTTTGTCACGAATTTTTAAAAAAACATATTAAAATTATTTATCATTAAATATAGTAAATTTACAGAATTTACAAAATCGTTAAAACCCGGATAGAGTTCTAATAGATAATAATTTATCAAGTTATAATTTTGTAAAGAATGAACATTTCAAAAAACCGAAAATTCGAGTCATTTTTATAAAAAAATATGAAAAAGTCTTAGCAAGAACTACAGTAACAACAGTTTTCAACAAAAAATAATTGACACAACGGCATTTTTATCCAACTTTCTTTATTAACATCAAATTTTATCAAAATACAAAATGAAATTGCAATATTTTTCACTTTTTTTACTTTTATTTTTTCTTACAATAACAAAGTTGCGAACAAGTTCAACAAGCAATAATTCAAAGGTCAGAAAAATCTTGCTGCCAACAATAACAGTCGAAAAAGTGAAATTTGCTGGAGAATCAAATGAACAAAAAATTGAAACTGCAACAACGGAAACTTTTTCCGAGCAAGAATGGCTTCCAATAATTGTAGACAGCATCGTTAGAATTTGCATTGGTCACGTAAGTTTAATATTTAGCATATCATATTAATATATTTCATCCAATTTCAGTATTATTGTATTAGCATTAACGTATATCGAACTGATTTTCATTTTGCCGCAAAACATTGTTCATTTATTTTATCAACTGGATATGCAGTAACATTGATGATGTTAATATCAAAGAATTATCAACGGAACATTTTTTATAACAGTCTTGGATTATATCTTGCATTTTTTCTTACACATTTTACATATTATACAACAAAAGGATACAAAAATGATGCTGTTACTGGACTTTCAGTTGTTATGAAAATATTAATCAGTATTCAAAGAACTTGCAAGAAAATAATCATTTCAAGTGTAATTGGATGTTTTATTACAATAATTTTTATGTCATACGTACAAGTCGTAAAAATGAATTTATTCACTATGTCATATCAAATGGTATTCATTTTGATGGCATTATTTTTATCGCAATTTATTCCTGGATTATTTTTTATGTTAACAAAATCTCAGCTCAAAAAAATACATGCATTGTTATTCTTGGACAACAAGGAGTTGGAAAAACTGCTATTATTGAAACTTTATCAATCAAAGAAAATAGTTTGTTAAAAGTGTTAACTGATCCTGTCACATTTCTTTCCTCGTATTTGAATGGTCTACTTCCAAGAATCAATACTCCTTTTTTTAATTATTCTTCAACAGAAACTGACAAAAAGAGCCTTCAACTGTTTGAGCTATACAATACCAACAATTTTATTTTTGATCAATTTATTGCTACAAATTTAGCTGATTATACAATTTTAGTTGTATGTGCAACAAATGATTTTAGTGATCAAGCTTTTAAAAATTACATCAAAAATACAGCATTGGTTATGTATGCCAATGGAATTCGACATACTGTAGTGGCTATAAATAAAATTGACAATGATCCAGCTTTTGATAATAATAGGTATAAAAAAATGTATTGGAACAATTGATTTTAAATTGATTTTGTAGATTCATGGTGATTAAACGTTCAATTGGATATATCTTTACAAAATGTGGTTTTAATCCAATAACTGATTTAACTTTTATCCCTTGTGTTGGAAATTCAATCAATGGTTTTATAACAAATAGAAATATTGGATATCCGTGGTATTGTGGTCCTACTTTGTTGGGAATGTGTTGATAATTTTACTGAAAATTACAAACAATATGGTGGTGTAAAAAGCATTTTTGTTTTGAAACAGGTATTATTAAAATTGTTCCTACCCAATAATTTTTTTCAAATTAGTTTCAACCCGATACTTTATTTGCTAAAATACAATGCTGAAAAATTTCTGTTGGTGATACACTTACATTCTTGCCAGGAGCTGTAAGTGATTTTTTTGATATATTATTGTATAACAACCTTTTAGAACATGCTTACAATCAAACATTGTTCTACAAATTGCAAAAATTGCAGGACCAATTTTTGCAACAGAATATGATGATATTGTAAAATTGAATATTAATGAACCAATTACACTTGGTGCTGGAACAATTCTTTCCGATCCAGTTTGTCAATTTCATAATTTTTTTATACATTTTTGTGTACAAATGATACAATTATATATCCAAATTCTCGATACAAAATTTATGTTAATTCAAGAAGTTATAAAGTTATAATCAAAATCAACCAGTGCTGCTCAACGTTATGTCGAAAATACATGTTCTGTAGAAAAAATTTTGTACTTTAACGAAAAAAAATTATTCATTATTCATGTATTTTTTTCCTGCTATTTTTCATGTTTTTAAAAAAATCGTTGCTGTTGTTTATCGAGAAAAATATAAACGTCGCTGTCGATCGAGACTAAATATTGCATCATTCTTTTCAACAATATGCTTAAAATGCGTTCTATGAAACATTACATTTTTTCATTGATTTTAGTTTTCGAGATGTGTGAATTTTTATGTCTTTCGTGTTGGTGCATTCTTAAAGCTAAAAGATTGCAAGGTTTTATTTTAAATTAAAAGTGGAGTTTCACTTCAAACATATTTTTGGAACTATTTTTTTTGATAAGCTCACGACAAATCAGTCAAAGTAAAAAAACATTTCTTTACTCAGATATTTATTCTTGTTTCTAGCAAAACGAACCTTTTTGTCTAATTTCCTTTCAAGACTTAATGTCGTTCAAAAAATTGTCAAAAGTGGACCACTTTTAATAACTGTATTTTTGGTATCAAAAACTTTTTAGATGGCAACAAAAGATGATAAATTGTTTCTAAAGCAGCCTTCTCATTCCGATAGTGATAACAGCCAATATTCAAACCTTAATTTAAATCAAAATAATAAAAGTTCAAATAAATCTACCGTACATTCTAAAAGCCAATCATCATCAAATTATAGCAAAAAAATAGGTAAAAAAAATACTACTCTGCTGCAGTTTTATTTCTTTATAAAATGAGCATTATTCATTTTTTGTAGAAGTTTTGGAAGCGGGGTAAACAAATGTGAAAACAAATTCATGTAAAAAGTTTGTGAAAAGTTAATTTCGGATAAATGTTTTTTGTTAATTTTTGCGTTTTCTTTTAAGCTTACGCAAATGCTTTTCTCACAAAAAAAATATAATATCGCGAAAAACCTTTATCAATATTTCTACCGCTCTAAAGAGTAGTGCTCTCATTCATGCAAATAAAGTACGATAAAATATGTTTTCTTGAGAAATAAAAAAATAAAAATTTGTGTTAACATCGTTTTTGGTAGTCACTGAAAAAAAAGATAACTTATAAATCCTTAATAATAAAAAATGATAGATTTTAAGCTTATAAATTATCTTCATCAATAAAAGTTTTTTTGCGTCACAGCTTTTGTTGCAGCTAAAAAATGATGAATTTAAAAAATTCATAAAACTGCAGCATCATTTTGAATGTCAGATAATAATTCTGGCAGAAATGGAAATACAAATTCACAAAATAAATCCCCATCAAATTCAAGTTCAAAAACGTTAAAAGAATTAAATTCATATTTTGAAGATGAGGAAAAAGAAGCTAAAAAGGGATGGAGAGAAGATGAAAATGGCAGCTCAAGTACCTCCAATAGCACAATATCCCTTCATATTGAAGCTTATGAAAATTTAATTGAAGCTTCAAATGAAAATCAAGATATACCAAAGAAATCGAATAATGTCAAAATTTTGGATTCTTTACCAAAATTACAAGCAAGTTTTAAATTTTTTTGGTGAATTAAACCAATTGAATGTTTTTAGGATTCATCAGAATTTCCTCGACAAATGGCTGGACGTGATCCAGGTGCACCAGAAATTATGCGATTTCGTGCATCTCAAAAATTGCGAAATCCCAATCAAGCACCTCCGCCAAAGGCACCGCCTCCAAAAACATTAAAGGTAAATAAAATCGGCATTTGCTTTTGCAGTGCCACCGGAGCTGAAAAGCGGCATTTTTTATTTAATCTTTTAAATAGCTTCGACTCCAAGTTAGCGGAGTCACAATAATACTGCTTAATACTATTATTTTTCGGCAATTTTTCGGTTGTTTTATAAAAATATCTTAATTTTTGTACCGTGTTTGTAATTTTCAAATAATATTTATTTTTTTAATATTTTTTCGATATAATTTTAGATTGATTTCAAAGGCACATCCTTGGATGTTGAACCACAATATGCCGAAAATTCTTTGTTTAATTTATCAACGAAAGAACGTTTAAATGCCCTTGCTCGATATCAACCATTTACACCATTTACAACTTTGAAATCTGCTCATTTTATTGTAGATATGATGGAAAAATGCGAACTTAAAGCATACAAAAGTAGTAAATCAAAAGTGAGTTTATTTTTTTACACAGAAGCAAAAGAGTCGCAAAAATATTCTTTTGTGACGCATCACAGACAAAAATGTAGCAGAGTAGCGTTAATTACCAAAAGTAACGATTACGTCATTGTTACATCATTTTGAATGATGCATTTATCATTATTGAAAATTTTATTTGTTCTTCTTATTATCCAATAGTATAAATACCTAAAAATATTTCAAATGAAAGCTGTATTTTCAGAAAGAATATTTTGCAAAATTTTTTAAAAACATTTTTGCTGTTTTTCCTGAAACTGATATCAGTATTGGTGATGATGGCAAAGAATATGTTGGAGCTCTTTTAAAATCTCAGCTTAATTCAGTTATTAATTATATTATTAAACGTTTAAAGCCGCTAAAAACATTTAATTTATTGAACAAACATGAAGATTACAAGAAAATAATTTCAACAATTAAAAAGCGTAAATATTATTGTGTTCAAGAATTTTCAAATGATATTCAAAAAATTTTATTTGCTTTAAAAGCTTCAGCGGATGTCAAAATTTCAAAAGCTGCTGAAAAAATGTTAATTCAATATGCAATTTATTTTGATCCAGTTTTTCAAGAAATTGGTTATTGTTGTTCTGGTAAAGCTGAAGAAGAGCAAGAGGATGTTTTTGAATGTAAAATTTGTTGGGCAAATTTTCATGGTCGTTGTGAAAATTATTATGAACCTATTGATGGAAAGCTATTTTATTGTCGACAATGTAAAGAGCTTAATGGAATAAATCTTGAACCAAAGCATTCTTTTAAAGGTACATACCAGGGCTGTGCGATACCGGTATCGGTGTAGGGAAAATATCGTGTCGAAACGACATTTTCCCTACATTGATACCGGTATCGCACAGCCCTGGTACATACTTTATCATTATTTTTAGTAGACTATCACTAAAACGCGGCCCGGTCAAACTTTTTTTAAAACTGATGCCAATTTTAGGTTTTGCCCTATTGTACATGACATATCTCTATTTTTTTCATATTTACAGTATGGTAAAATTTGCAAAAAATTTTGTACAAAAAGTTTTTGGCAGTGCATTGTTATACATAGTGACATTTTTTAAAGTAAAGGCATACTGTAATGATTTTTTAGATATTGTACAAAATGTAATAACAGAAGCAATGGAAGAAAATATTAAAGATTTGTTAGCTTCCAAAGGAATCAATATTGAGCCTGTACATGTTCGAATGTTATGCAATCAAGATGAAACTTTTGAAGTTCATCCATCATTAATCCAACATTTTCAATATCCTGAAACCCTCGAATATCGAAAGAAAATATTTTTGGCATTTCAAAAAGTAGAAAATTCTGAAACATTATTCTTTTATTTTGAAGTCCATGAACATGACGATTCTTCTTTACCGTTACCTACCAATTTACGGGTTGTTTATTTGGCATGCTTAGATTTTGTCCCGTATTTTAAACCTGGAAATAATAAAGAATTATGTAATGAAATATATAATGAAATAATTCAAACTTATTTGAAACATGCAAAAAAAATGGGATTTATTAAAGCAAATTTTTGGTTGTCACATGCAAGGAAAACAAAACGATTTGCATTTATTGGGCATCCAGATTCTGATATATTTTCAAATATTGCATCACTTCGAAAATTTTATATAAAAATGTTGGATCGAGCTATCGAAAAGAATATTATTCAGGAATATGAATTTATTGAAAAAATAGTTAGTTTTTTTCGTCTTTAATTACTCTTAAATGGTATAATGTATATTACTTGTTAGGATCCATTCAAAAGCCGTGGTAATAGCGCAAATTTAAAAATGCAATATATTCCTTATTTATATGAAGATTTTTGGTATATGGAAATTCCAAAATTTTGGAAGAAATATGTTGAAAATAAATCAAAAAAGAAGCCATCATTTTCAAATCAATTGGGAAAAGATGCCAAATATGCATTAAAGAATCCTGCAAACAAAGAAACTGTGATTTTTGCTTTTCTTTTTTCATATGATGATTATGATACTGTTTTTGGCGTTGAACGCGATGAGAAAGCTCCGGGGGTTCAATGGGAACTTGTTGATGATCGCGAAAACTTTTTAGAATTTCAAAGGAATAACAATTTAACATTTGATACAATTGAAAATGCTCAGTATGCATCGAAGAGGCTTCTCTCAGAAATGTTTTAAAGATTATACACTTGATTAATTTTTTCTTTGTATCTTTTTTGATGTTACGCTAAATAATTTTTTTACTCCATTTATTCCATAAAAATTTTTTATCTTTTTTTTGGCTACTACATAAAAAAATATAATACTTGATCATTTTAACCTAAGGGATCTTTATCAATGTAATCCATCAATAAAATTCAAGTCTTTTAAAGAATCCGTTAAAAGTTTTTATGCCCAAAACAAAGGAAATTATTACCATATTCAATTAAAGATTGAATATGGTAGCTAAATTTCTGTTTATCCTCCTCAAAATTTGAATCGAAGATCCAAGAATTAATTTTTAAAAACAAGTAATAGCTTTTTTATGTAATATTTTTTAACAATAAAAAAAGATGTTTAGTAAAATTATAGTTTTTATTCAAATTCTTACTTGTAACATTAATAAGAATTTAAATAGAAAGTGACGTAAAAAAAGAAAAGAGACAAAGAGAGAGTACGCGACAAAAAAGAAAAAAAATCACCACTTTTTTCTGCTTAAAGCATCAAAGCTTTTTGCCGACAAAGTCAAAGCGGCGTGATACTTGGCTAGA
>CABFKO010000685.1:1651-19622 GCA_901766855.1 Panagrolaimus sp. ES5
CCTTATTTTTACAAAATTAACTATATTAAAAGTAAAAAAATATATCTTAGCAAGGTTGCGGGAAATTTTCCTCATTTCCCGGCAAATTTCCCTTTAACAACCCTAACTGTAAGTCAATTTTTGAATAAAAATATATTTTTATGAAAAACAAGTTTTTAGAGTTTTGGTTGCTACAATTGGTGGTTGTATTTATTTAGTTTATCTTGGAGTTGTAAGTTTTTAATATTGATTAACTTTAAATAATCATACTGTTCGTACAACATTGAGAATTTCATATATCCATTTACAAAATTTATTATTATTATTGTTATTTTCAGGTTTACTGTAGTTGTTGCAATACTGTATCCGATGACTCAAATGAATCTTCAAATATTTCTTCAAAAAAACAAAATCTTGTTACTTCAAAAGAAATTGATGGTGAACAAATAAGTTTTGATGAACAACAACATTTAATTGGATGTTTTTGTGCAAAATGTCGAAGAAAGAAAAGAGATAAAGAAAAACTAATTCATTCTTTGGAACCAAATGCAAAAAAGATTATTACAAAACATATTTCATCTGAAACAAATTTGAATATTATTACATTTCAAAGTCAAACAGAATTTACAAAATTGATTACGGTAGAATTGAAAAAGAGAAATTTGAAATTAAAAAAGGTAAGGATTTTATGAAATTGGGATTTGATGGGATAAAGATAAAATATAGATGCTATTAGAGTGTCATTTGATTTCCTTATTATTGATTTTTAATTTTTTGATTTTGTCTTTATGAAAAAATACGGTATTCTTGTTTCTAGGGTGAAATTGAAGCACTTCTACAAAAATTTGTTAATCAAGAAAATGTTCAAGAGATGATCGAAGAATTATCTGCAAGTAAAAATTCTATGATAAAAAATGATAATAATTTTAAAGTTTAATCTTTGATGTTTTTTGACTGTATTTTATTGGTGTAATGTAAATGTTAAACTTTAACTTATGTCAATAAATAATCTAAATCTTTGTTTTTTGTAAAGTCTAGTTTTTTGTTGTTTGCAGCAGATGGTTTTTTTTTCTTGGCATTGCACTTTGTTGATCGGATTTGGATAAAATTCATTCAAGACCGGTAAGCTTTTTGATTCAAAACACTTGAAAAGAGAGAAAAAAAAAGAAAATGAAAAACAACAGCTGCCATTTTTGGAGGGCACTTTTTTGTGTTTTAAAAATCAATCTGCCAAATGTTAAAAAAGACCTAAAATTTGTTAATCTTTTTTAACTTGAAAAAAATACTTGAATTTTAAAAATGCAGCTCAAAAGTATACTGTAGTTTTTCCATACTTTCATATTTGACATCATCCCTCCTCAAATGTCCTTTTATTTCTAAACCCCCGCATTTATTTTTTTTTGCCAAAAATGAAAAACAAGCGTAACATGAGATGTTTTTTTTGTTATTTGGTTTTGGCCAAAAACGGATTTCCGCTTTTTAGTTTTTTTGTCGATGAAAAAAAGGTGCCAATCTGATCAAATAATGGAAATGGAAAACAATCATCGTCGTTGCTTGACGCAAGCAGCATCAAAAATAAAGGTCAACAAGGGTCAATTTTCGAAGAAGGTGCCAAAATAAAAGTTTTTTTTCTTCAACGCAAAAAACAAAAAAAACGCATTGTTTGCTTTGTTTTTTGGGAATACAATTGCATTGTTGGGATTTGAAGGTTTTATTTTTGATGGACATGGACAATGGCCTTTGTAGATTTGTAAATGAAAAGTGGCATGTTTATTGATTTTAAGCGGACTAATATATTTTCAAACAGTATTGGATAAAACATGATTTAAATTTTCATATTACAAAAATGACAGTAGTACTTTTTGCAAATTTTCAGATTACTATCTTTTTTGACAGTAACACAAAAAGTGAAAATACCACTAAAAAATTATCAGGACCTCAACTGCCTTAGGGACATTAGGGAAATGTCTACCTCCTTGAGCTCCAGTTTAGAACTAAAAATTAGAATTCATACAAGTTATAATGAAAATTTTTTGGACTTTTTTGTGAAATGTTCCCTCCCTTACTTTGGACCAATTTGCGGCCCTAAAAATTGTTGTCATTGAATGAAATTTTAAAAACAAACTTAAAACTGTGCCATTTTGTTTATCTCAAAAGCAGCTTATATCCTTCTTTTTATGCTTCCCTTGAACAAATTTGCCGTTTCAATTTTACAAGCTTTTCAACAACAAAAAAACCAATAAACCTCTATTTTTGGTTGATGGTGTTGCAAAAAAAGTTGTTTTAGTTTATTTAATACATTCACTTCTCCTCTCACACATACACACTCTACGGTTGTTTCCTTTGTTCTTTTTTGGTTGAAAGAATAAAGAAACTTTTTTTCCTTCTTTAATGCAGCAGCATTATTGACATGTCATCGTCGTTGAAGTGAATTGTACGTTGTCTTTTTTCATAATATAATACAATGAAGAACAAACTAAAGACATTATAAATGTAAAACTAAAAATCGTGTCAACTTGAACATTTGAATCTTTCAATAGCTGCTAATCCATAAAATTGTATGAACAAATAAAGGGCAAGAAAGATCTGCGGAAGTGTGATTGAATAAAATATTTGTATACCGTAATCGATGAAAAAAAAAATTGAAGAAACTTTTCATAAAAACAAGTTTTTTAAAAAATGATTGTAACAAATTTTTCAAAATTCGCTTTTTCGTTTACCATCTTTTTTGACAGTAATACAAAAATTTAAATTGTTTCTGTTTGTATTACTGTCATTTTTAAAAATGGGGTTTTTGATGATTGCTTACAACAAAATTAATTACATTTAACTTTGAAACTTTATCGAGATTGCTTCTATTCTAAAAAATACAGTATTCTAAAGTCATCTCAATATTTTGTACTTTTAAATAATTTTTTTCACATCCCCTTTTTGCTCCAAATATTTTTCATTATTTTTCTAATCTATTTTTGCTAAAAAATAATCTATAAAAAGCAACAGCCCCACCTTTAGACTACAGAAAAATAATCTGTTTTGATCACTGATAAGATGCAATTCATTTTTAATTTTATTGCATCAATCACGTCTGCAAACATGTTTTTGTGGCAGCAGCAGTTTTAACACAAAATGAGAAAACAATTTTTTATAATTGCAGACATTTTTTGTGTGCAAAGAAGAAAGTTGTTGTCAACAACTTTCGCTTTTGATAAATTTTTAGTGCAAAACGTGACTCTTTATTTTTATGGGTTTTTTGTTTAATCAGACAATGTTTATCTTTTCATTAGGTCTCCACACCTTTAAAAAAAGTAATAATTTATGAACGTGTTTTTGCTCTATTTTTGCTGAAAAAACAACTTTATTACTTTCAAAATTAAGCACATATGTTTTTTGTTTTGATCAAAATGTGATGGAAGAATTTCATGGTGGTCTTCGGTTTTAGTCACGGGTGCTAGGAGTTGTAGTCGTCTGGTTTTTTTGGGTTTTAACTATTTGGGATACTGTAACAATGTTTTGAAAATAATATTTTGTGAAAATTATTTTGTTCTCTTCTAAAAATGTTTTATCTGTTATGATGTTGATTTAACTGTTGATGTAGCACTTGATGGAAGCATAAATGAAAATTTCAAAATATTTACGCGCAGAAATAAATAGTTTGGATTTCCCACTAATTTACAATCCCTCACATAACCAACTTCTCAGAGAATCCCTAATTTCTCTTTTTTTGCTTCCTCTTTCTTTTTTTAACACTTGTCCAAAAACTTAAAGTTCAAAGCATTGTTAATTTTTCAATTTTTTCTCTAAAAATAGTTTTGAATAAAAAAAAAAACAAATTGCGCTTTTTTCCTTCTATTTTTGGCAAAAAAAATGCTAGATTTATTTATAGAATTTGACACATTCAAAATTTTATATATTTCACAAAAAAAGTAAGAAAGAAGAAGCAAAACAATCCTAAACTAAACACCGGAAATAAAGTAACACTAAAATATTTCATTTAATGTCTAAAAAAAGAAATTCATTAAAAAAATTTATTTAAACTTGATTTTATGTTTTTTTAGTAATTTTTTTACACTTGTTGTTGAATTTTGAGATACGGTGGAATTTGCATATATGTCTCAAAAAGAAAGCTAATCAAAAATGCTAACCGGAAACATTAGTGATAAAAAAATAGCAAAAATTGTCATTCAAAAATTGTGTGTTGAAATCTTAATGACTAAGAATTTTTCAAAAACTTGATTATCAAACAAAAGTAACCAACAAATGTTACACATTTATTTGTGATAATCACATAAATTACTTTGCAATTAATTTTGGAAAATTTTTTGTACGTGTCTATTAATGACAATGTCAAAGAGTAAACATTCATTATTCAAATTTTTCATATTTTCTGCCAACTGCAGCTTCTTTTTTTTAGATCTTGATCAATAAACTTTTTATTGATAAACAAATGGCACAAAGTTTAAAAATAGAATTCAGATCAGCATTAATTAAACACATCTGCTGTTTCGAGATGTAATTGTGTCATATTGTAACAAGCTGTGTTGGTACTATTGATTCATTGTTGTTTTTCAAATTGAATTTCTTTCCGTTTTAATGAGCATTTTTAAATCCCTTTTTAGAAAAAAAATTATTTTGACTTTTACATTGCATTAAATAAATATATATTTTTGATTTTGCAAAAATGAATTATATTTTTTCTCTATATACTTTTTGACCCCTTTCTCTCTTTTTCCATTTTCTTCTTTCCTCTTTTCAGAAAAAAAAATCGAAAAAAAGGGTCGACTCTTCTCTTTTCCGCATTTTTCGCTCAAACACACTTTCGTCCCTTTTTTGTCCTTTTTCCATTTTTCTTCTCTCATTTCAAAAATAACACAGTTGGAGGCCTCTTTTCATTTTTTTTTCTCCGAGAAATTTTCTTCGTCATCGTTATTATTTTGGAAAAAAAAGAGGGGTTAGTTGTCGTCGCTTACTACTTTGATGGCCTACCTACTTTTCTCCCCATCTCTCTCTATTTTGCTAGCCTTCATTTATTACGACTTTGAACTTCTGCTGCTGCTTTCTTGCTTGCTTGCTTGCTGTTGTTGTTGTGTTGATGGGAAAGAGAAAAAAAGGGAAAGAAAAGAGGGGTTTTAGTTGCTGCTATTACTTAGTCTTCCTCTTCTATGATTGTTGTCGTCAACATTTTGCGCTAAATTGCACTTTGGCCTTTTTACTTTTTTTTGCCAATCATTATTTGAATACATAGAAGTGGTAATAGTTTTTGTTTAAACATACTTTTTTAAAAAAGTTTTTGTTTTTTTAATATCAAAACTAAAAATTAAAAGGCATACAATAAGAATGCAAAAATACAATTACAAAGGTGAATTGACAACTATTTACATAAATCAAATCAAAACATAAATTTTTACATTACAGTAAACCATAAAATGTTGCAAATTTTTTAAATCATTATCTTATCTTAGTATGATAATGTTTTAAACAAGCTGTCATACATGTTGATCAAGAAAAATAATTTTGTGATTTGATTTAAATAATAAAAAACTTAAGTGTAAATTTAAATTTTGACGTTTCAACAAAATGTTTCCTTAGTATTTGTTTAATTCTTTAAACGAAAAATCTTAAATATGTTCTTGAATGATCGAACGAAAAATTTTTATATTAGTTTAGTTTGCAAAAATCAGCTTGTATAACATTTCTTTTTATCAATTAAAAAATGATTCTGGAATTTACAGTTTTCCATTTATTTTTTCACAAACTTTACAAAACATTTTTCATCCATTTCCATTGATTTCATTCAACCAAAAATTTATAAAACAATTCCTATTTTTTTTGTTCAAATTAAAATGCATTGAATATTTTAAAAACTCATTGAAGCATAAATAGAAAAATGGGTTTTTTTCACATTGTTTTGATTAAAATTAAAGAAAAAAAGAGTGTCGTTTCAAATTTCTTTTTTTTTTCCGGCAAAAAAAAACAACAAAAAAATTTGTGTGAAAATGTAACAAATGTTTTTCTGCTTGCTTGCATGAAAAAATTTATCTGCCCTGCTCAAAATTAGATTGGTTTTAATTTACAGTTTTTTTATATGCTTGAATGGATTTAATTTTAGAATTAGCTTTCTTTTTCTTTGCATTGTTGAAAGTCAATGTTAAATGCATAAATTTAATATAAAAAATGGATGGGATTGAAAGTGGATTGTTGAGATTAATGAGGATATGGGATAGAGATTTGGCATAACTAAAGTAATAGTCAAGACAGAATTTACATAATCGTTGTGGTGTTGACAGATTGAGTTGCATTTGAAGATTCAGATTCATTGAAAAAACATTTTTTTAAATTTTTATCCCTTTTCAAATCTCTTAAAAATCCATTTTTCATGCTAGGCCTAAATAATCAAAATTTTACTGCTTTAACTTTTAATCTTTTTAAAAAGCCATGTAATTACAACCTAAAAAACATGTCATAAAAAATAACATCTGTTTTTTATGGTAAAAATATGTGGCAAAAAATAGATTGCTATTTAAGCAAAATGTGTTAAATAAAACATAAATGCAGCTTACAGTAATGTCATAAACCTCAAACATCAAGGTTAAAATGATATCGTTTTATAAAATTTCAATCTTTGTGCCTTCAAAAAAAGTATAGTAACAATTCTGACAAGTTTGTTTTTTTTTGATTACTATCATTTGCTACAGTATGACTTTTTGTAAATGTTTTACAATTTTGTAATTTCAACATATCAAATGAAAACTTTTTCGTTAAAATAATTGATTTTTGAAAGAATGTCAGTTTCTTTAAACTTTTTATAAACTTTAGCTTTTTCTTTCTTTAAACCATTTTTGCTCTTATATTTTTTGTTCAATATATTTTTTCTCCTCTTATTTTCTTAAAAGCTTCTTGCTTTTTTAAACAAACCCCTTGCTTGCACTTTTATTTTTATCCCCTCTTTCTTTTTTTTCTCTCTCTCACATCTCTCAAATTTCTTTTTCTATTTCTTTCTTTCTCACATTCGAATATTCACCACCACAAACAAATACACGAAATAAATATAAAAATGCCTTCCATTCTCGACAAACAGACATTCTCGATCTCTTCTTTCATTTTCCTCTCCAACCAAAAAAAAAACGATAAAACTAAAGGTTCAATGATTAAAATTGGCCTCATTTTTTTCCCAAGTCTTTTTTCTTCTTTTGGTGTTGTTGGATGTTAATGAACTTTTTTCTCTGCTGCAAAGCTACAAACAGATTTGCTGCTACAAAATTAGATAAAAAAAAGTTTTGAAAAAAGTCCATCTGTTTTTTGCTTTTTTTCTGGCTCAGCTGATTAATGATCAATTTTCGTTTTGTTGGAAACAAGTTGTTGCAATTTTTTTAATAGAGTCTTTTTTTTCTGGGTTGAAAAAAAGCTGTAATTTTATACAAAAAAGGACAGGGACAAAAACAGAGAGGAATAAATTGAATTTTTGATTTTCTGTCAACAACGAAAAAAACAAGGATTGTCACGTTTATTTATAAATGAAAATAAATATTTTTATTTTCTTGCTTTTGAAATTCTCTTTTGAAAAAGGACAACAACAAAGAAAAGGTTTTGGGTTTATGTTTGCATAGATGGAAAAAATTAACATAAATAAAATTTGGCTTCCTTGTTGGATATATTATTACTGTAAAAATGTAAAAGTGCAAAAAGCAGAAAATTGCTTTTTTTGCATTGAAATTAGGTCAATTTTGTTAACAAAAAATGAAAATTTGCTTGAATAAACTTTTTTTGCAATTTGACGCAAAATATCAGATGATCATCGGTTTTGTAGCTCATTCGAAGTACCGTAACCAAATATTCTGTGAATTCGAAAAAATTGAAGTTGCTATTTCATGGATTCAAAAAAGCTCCACGATCGAAGCATATCATCAAGCTTAAAGTTGTAATAAAGCAACATGGCCCATATTAGACATATATGTTTCACCCCTTTTTTTAAATATGTCCCACATTGTGTTACACTCTAATGCCCCCATTGTTTTTCATCTTCCCCTCTTTAAAGAAAAATGTCAAATTTTTTCTTGCATTTTTTCTTCCATGTTTTTAACAATCAAAGAAACCTTTTTCTCTGAAGTCAATTCTTCCAAAAAAACTGATCACGTTTTTTTTTCGACATTTCAATTTTATGTCCTTGAATGGCAAAAACGAAAAAAGTAGAAAAAATAGAAGAAAAGAAAGAAAGAGAGAATTGCAACAAAAGCGTTAAAGCAAAGATTTATGGGTTTCAAAAAAAACAATGCTACAAAAAAGAAAAAAAAATAAATTGGGTTTTTTTGCTGCTGCAATTTTTTAGATATATATTTTTTTTTCACGGAAAACAAAGTGAATGCCGAAAATGGGGTTTGCTTTGATTGATGGCAATTTGGAAAGGAAAAAAAACTAAAGACAGGAAAAAAAGTAGTCTCTTGGGGCAAAAAAAAATTGCAGGAAAGAATGTTGCAGCAGCAGCCGCTGTTGTGGATGTCAAAAATATGGAAATATATAGATTAGGGTTTTGAAAAAAAAGAAAGAAAAATGTGACTTTAAATTTGATTGAAAGTTTAAAAAAAAAGAAGAAAAGTGTTTAAAATAAATGGTGATGGAAGACTTTTTCAAAACGTAAAATGTTTTTGGGAAGTCTTTGGTGAAATTTAAAAAGGCAAAAAATATTTTTGTGTCGATAAAAATCTTAAGGTAACAGTAACAAAAGGAGATAAACAGCATTATGCAAATTTGAATCAAATTAGTTAAACAATTTATCGGACAATTTTTTGATTCTAACGTTGTTTCGGCTGAATGTAATTAATCCTTGCTAAACTTTTGTCTTGGACTGTATGTTTTTAATACCCGTATATATTTATACCTGATATCATTTATGCATAATGCTATTTTTAAAATTTTCAACCTATATATTTTTAAAGCATACTGTAATTGCACTTCACAAATATATCAAACAATACTTTCATCAAACAAAAAAAGTAAAAAAAAACTTTTGTTGCTTATTATTATTATTATTGAATAAATAAAATCAAATCTTGCTTTTTTCATTTCACATTTGTATTGAATATCAAAAATATATATATAAAAATGATTTGTCAGAAAGGGGTCTTTTTTGATCTTGTACCGAAAAAAATAGAAAAAAAAATATATGAATGCAATGTGTCAAGCTTGAGTGCTTTTTATTTCTGTTACGCCGCTGCTCATATGTCTGTCGAATCAATAATAATAATAACTAGAATCATAAATAAAATGGATGAAAAAGATGGGGGTAATTTAATACGGCATCATTGAAAGCTAACGAAAATCTGTGAAAGAATCAAAGGCTTTTCTTTGTTGTCAAGATTTGATCAAAAGAGAATGAATGAAGGTGAAGCTGAATGGGATACTGTAGCAAAGAAGAAAATGTTTATTTGAAAAAAGTGTGGATAAAAATAGAAAAGTTGTGAAAAACATATTTGTTTTTGTCAATAAAAAATAGACAAATTTTGGATTTCAAAAAATTGATTACTGTAAGGTCTAGGGTGGAAAAAAATGTTATGCAAATTTTGTCAACTTTGAAATTGATTGGATTTAAACTTGTGATCTTAAAAATTTATTACAATTATTATCAACATTTACCGTAACATTCAACCTCCTTTAAAAAACCGTAAATAGCTTGCAATTCTTCTATTTTTTTGCTATCAAAAATCAAACAAAACCTTTTTTTCTTTGACAAAAACCAACAAAAAATATGAATATTAGCGTGTCAAAGAATCAAAACAGATTTTCACTTTTTTTTTGAATATTGCTTTTTTCTCTTTTCTCGGCTCATTTTTCAATGACCAATGTCCACTCTCGTTCATTTAATTCAGTTTTCACATCTTTTGCTGTTAGTTAGTTTTTGTTTTGTGTTGTTCAAAAAAACTGACCGTTCATTATATTTTTGCATATATATGTGTGTCGATGTTGTTGTCTTGGACATTCATTTTATTTCTTCTTCTTCTTTCTTGGGGGCCGTCATCGTTGAAGTCGGCACTAATCAAAAACCTCAAACATGACCGGTCATTAGTTTCTTTTTTCTCTTTCTCTCCATTCTCTCATATATTTTTTTTTCTTCAATTGTGCCAATCAGCTCCAAAAATGAGAGAAAAAAAGAAAGAGAAAACGATGGTGGTCTTTGAGCTCTTAGAAGAAGACAAAACCAAAAAAAACCCAATGGGTCATTTTCGGCATTTGGTCTCAATCACTCATTATAACAGAGAAGATCGAGAACATCAGGCGTTGGCTGTTATTGTTCTTAAATTTATCTTTCAAGTGCAAAAAAAGTATAAGATTGTAAAAAGATGACGCAACTTTTTTTTTCAAGTCTTTGGAAAATAGTTTTAAAGGCGTTGTATTGACGAAGTGTTGAAGTGTGATTTATTAGGCTTTAAAAAGAATTTTGCAAAATAGCTTTTTTTTGAAAGAAAAAGTGATCAACAGAATGGCACCAAATTTTTTGTGGTTTTTGTTTTAGTTTTTAAACTTGGGAAAAAAATTTGTTGAAGATTGATTGGAACTAAAAGTTGTCACTGTTTTAAGGATGGACATAAAAGCCAAATGGATAGTGAACAAAATGGACATTTTTGCTTTTTAGAATAAAGAATTATATGAAGCATAAAAAATTTAGTGCAGCTTTTAACAACGTAAAATCGATGAAAAAAATTGCAAATTTTGTTATTCTTATAAAAAATGATAGTAACAAATAAAGAAAAAATTCACATTTTTTGTTTACTGTCTTTTTCAGCAACAAATCACGTTTTTAAAATTTGAAATTAAATTTATTAACGGATATCATAAATCCACGGCTGAAAACAATTTGTCACAATTTTTGGTAAAAATTGATTTTTTTGTTTTTGTTCACAGCTACCGTAATCTCATAAGCTCATAAACTTTTATATTCAATGTTATTACTTTTTTGCATGTGCTATTTTGATATTAGCAAACGAGCCAACCAACTTTTGAGCTTTTAATGATTTCTCATTAAAAAGTCATTTTAAACTTTGATCTTTTTTAAAACAAAATGCCATACTTGTTTATGCATAATTTTTCTTTCATTTTTTTAAAATACATATTATTATTTTTCTTTTCCAAAAGCTTAAATATCAATGTCGTCATAAAAAGCTCCTATCTTCTTCTTCTTTTTTTCAGTTTTACATTTCCATTTTCAGAGGGCATTATTATTAGCTTTTAGCAAATAACAACATCAAAAAAAAGAAAGACAATTTTTTTTTCCTTCGACTTGAAAAGTTCTTTTTTTTCAGTTATTATTAACAAAAAAAAGTTTTTCTCTCTTTTTTTTCTATTGTCTTCATCTTTTTTTTTGTGGTTGTTGTATCTCTGTCTTTCGATGTATGTTGAAAATGTCTAAAACAAAGCCCTTAAAGAAAAAAAAGATGAAAAAAGTTTTTAGCCTTATTTGGAAAAACAAAATTGAAAAAAAAATATACACATATAACGGAAGGAAGTTTAGTGACAGAAACAAAGGCAAGCAAAAAAAAAGAATTTAACGAGTGCCAATAACATATATGTATTAAAAAAAGAAAGGGGGATATATATGCCAAAAATATTGAAAACAATAATGTATCAACGTCGTTTTTGCAGTCAAAATTGCATTCAATTGGAAAAGTCCAGAAAGCAAAAATCGATTGGAGTTTATTTTTGCAAAAAAATAAATTATATGCAAAGCTGAAGGCTTAAATTGAACGAACATGCAACGTTAAAATTTCAAAAATTTTTATGCAATTTTAATAATTTGCAATGAGAAAAAATAAATGTCATCTTTGCAAAATTTGTTTTGCAAGAAAAAGTTGAAGAAACGCATGCGAGATTACGGTAGCTTTCATTATTAGCAAAAAAGAGTGTAACAGTTTTTGTATAAATTGAGCATTTTTGTTACATTTTTTACACACTTTTTAAAACAGCTTCAACAACATTTCAAAAATGTACAGTAACCGAAAATTCAAATTTTTTATTAATTGTTTACTTTCTTTTTTGAACACCACCAAATGATTTCCGAAATTAAATATTTTTTATCACTTTCAAATATTACTGTACTTTAGACCTTTTTTTCCAGTAATCTCTTTAACCTTAATACTCTTTTCTTTTTCTTTAATCATACCCTAAAAATACTTTTTGTTTTCTGCAAAATCCCTCCCATATTT
Organism: Panagrolaimus sp. ES5; assembly: GCA_901766855.1. Taxonomy (NCBI): domain Eukaryota; kingdom Metazoa; phylum Nematoda; class Chromadorea; order Rhabditida; family Panagrolaimidae; genus Panagrolaimus; species Panagrolaimus sp. ES5. The sequence goes on from CABFKO010000685.1 coordinate 13,822, forward strand.
TTTTCTTTGACATTTAAAAAATTATCTTTTATCTCTGATTATAAATGTTTGCTACAATCTGATAAATATTTTAATTAATATGTTTAAAAGAAAAAAATATATTAGCAAAAAAACTACAAACATTTTGTATTTTTTCTTTTTTTTACTATTTTTGAACAAAAAGCAATGTCGTAAATGAACTTTTTTAGTCGAAAAAACTCAAGACATAATTGCGTGCAGAAAAGTTTTTTTTCCTTTTTTTAAATTGGACACAACACGCTTAAAATTTAATTAGGTTAGATTCATTAAAGAAACACTTTTTTTGCAAAAGTTTTGGAACGTCACTACTGGAAAAAATGGCATTTGAAAGAACATTTTTTACAGTATCCATGTTTGAAAGGATGAAGAAAAAATAAAAAATTTTTTGTTTTTAAGAATTTAATGTTGCAAAATTGATAAAAATATAGCAATCCATTTTACGAAACTTACTATTTTTTGTTTACTCTCCAAATGATAGAAATGAAAACATTTCAAATCCGCAAAAATGCGTTACTCTCTTCTTCAACTTTATTCATTTCTGCTTTTTTGAATCAATAATTTATTTCATTTTTCCAAATTCGGTCAAAAACTAATATTATTTTTTTTTTGAATGGATATTTCTTTTTCTCTCTTTTCTTCTTTTATTTATGCTGTTGGATGGATTAACTTAATGCATAAAATGCAAAAATAAAATTATAATAGAACAAGAAGTGTTGTACCTTAAAAATTATTTTGATTTTGTTTTTATCTTTGTTGAACATTTGAACTTTTAAGTAATACATATATATTTTTTTTCTTTCAAGTGTAAAGTATGTTTTTTTTTCTGATCTCCGTGAACAAAAGGAACAAATGAGTGATGGAAAAAAAGCAACAAGTGTTTTAAACTTTTAAGCTACTTTTTAAAGTGGTAATTTTCACAAAAAATTTTTTTAAAAATTTGAAAGTTGTAAATGCATATGGGCATTGATTTATAAAGGAATCTGGAAAATGTTAAAACTTCACATGACACTGTCGACTTTTCATGACTTGTGTGGCATATTTAACGTGCATAGTTGAAAACAATTAACATGCAAACATTGTGTATGTCCACTTTTGCCATATATGTAAGACCAAAAATGCCACCAACAACGTTTTTTCTTCAAAAGCAAAATGTGCTACAAACATGTTCAAATTAAATTCCTCTTTTTTTTCTTCAAAAAGCTTTCAAAATCGATTGCTTCTTTCTTAAACAACTTTTATTTTCCTCTTTAAAGGGCAAAAAAGAGACACGGAAAAAACTTCTTTTTTTTGCACAAAACTTTATTTTTTTTGTTGCCTTGTATGATGCATTCATGTGTATGTCAAAAAACACAATGTTTGTTTGTATTCAATGCACGTAGTGCAAAATTCAATCCATTCCATTTTCCCCCTACAGCTACACCATATACCCCACAGATGAAAAAAAATACAATTTTTTTCTTCAATTCAAGTCAATTCAACGACCACCACCGCCATCATCAAAGCTCCAACCAAGCAACAGCAGAAAAAAAAATGAGGGAAAACCCTTTTTTTAGTAGTGTATTACCAAAAATGTACAAACAGAGCCACCCGACTGACACAAAGTTTTTTAACTAAGAGCAAAGAAGAGAAAAAGAAAACTCCGCCCCTTAATGTTTGCTTATTTTTTTTCTTTTAAGTACAAAATTTGCCTTCCCTCTCTCATTTTTTCCTTTTCTCTCTTCCATCTCTCTCTTTTTTTCCCACCCCTTTTTAGCAGAAGGAGAAGAAAAAAAACAACAAGGGAGGAGAGTGTCGCAGGGATCTTCATTCACTCTTCTTTCTATTCCCCCCTATTTTTTTTTTCATTTTTCAAAAAAAGTTGTGTGGCAACAAAAAAACCCAAAAACATATTCGAGTGTGCGCGGGCGCGCCTCGAAAAAGTTATAAGGTTTTGTTCCACCAAAATTTTACCAAGTATTTTTGGATTATATATTTACCACTATATATTATCCAAACCCCCTTCCCCTTCAAAAATATTACTTGTTATTACCATTATTACTTGTATTAAACACTTCTTTTTGTATTTATCTCTTAAATTAGTCCCAGTTAGTTTTATTTTATATTATTATTACTGTTGTTATTACTTCCCAAATAAAAACCGATATTCAAATTTATTAATTAATCATGGCAGAAGCAGTTATCCGTCAACGATTAATTCGTCTTAGTTGTGCAAAATTATTAGCTTTTAAAAAGTCATCTGAAGGCCTTCGAAGAAGTTTACAAGTTTTAACAGTTTTGAAGCATGCACATTCTGATGATGCAAGGTTTGTCTTTTTAAAACTGCTTTTTTAAAGGTCAAGTAGTAGCCTTAAAATATTGTCCCGCAATTTTTGGAGATATACTGGTTAATCCTAAAATTATGCAAAACTTCAATTTTTATCTAAGAACATTAATGAAAAATTATAATTACTTTTTAACTTTACCCAAGTTTTGACGTAAATGTAACCTAACAACATCATTAATTAGCATAAAAAATGAAAAGTTACACGTCACACGACCTTTTAATTTTTCCTTTTGGATATGAAAAAACTGTTTTTTTTTTGAATTAAAGTCCATATGGAATATAAAACCATTTTTTTAAAATACAAGTATTCCCCAAAATACCCTTTGTAGTTTAACAGGATATATAAAATCTCATATCTCAATACCCATTTTCAACCCATTTTAATTTTTTCAGATTTGAACCAGAATGTTCTGATCTCTTACATCCACAACCAAATCGTTTAGTAGTTATATTAGAACATGCTCCTCCACAACGTATATCTTCTTCATCACCATCTCCACCACCACCTTCATCAATCCCTCCACCAACATCCACTGATCACGTTGTACCATCAACAGATGAAATAATTGAAGTTCAAATTTATGGAAGCAATAATGATGAAAATGATGAATCCATGATGAAAACAGATGATGAAGAAAATGAAGATGGTACATCAATGGCACGAAAGCGTAAAAATCATACGAGTAATATATTAGATTATAATGGTGAAAAACGGCATTGTGAAAATAGTTTTGATACAACAAAATCAACAACAAATTCCTCTCCTCCTCCTTCAACTACCTCAAAGAGCTTAGATATTGTTGACAATAATAATAATAATTAGGTTTTATTTAAAAAAATATTATAAAAAAACGGTTGTTTTTTTCTTGTTAGAATTATATCTTTCGGGTGAACTTAAAAAAAGTAGAAAAAAACAGTAATCTCTTTAATCTTTATATTTTTTGAATGAATCTCTCTTTTTAGTCTTGAAGCTTACAAAAAATTTCAAAATTTCAATGAAAAAAATTATTTTTTTTTAGAATGTAAGTCTTTTTTTGGGGTAGGGATATATCGTACATGGAATTTGAGTATAGATATGGATATGTCGACTAGAGTTGGAAAGGATAAACGGATATAGTTTGGATTTAATTGGATATTAGCTTTAAAACAGAATACTTTCAAATTTTTGATCTCTTTTATAAAATCCCAAAAAAAGTTTTATAGTTGCCTGCAATATGCAGCATCGTTGTAGTAGTTAAAAACTAAATATCCCAAAAAAATCTCTGACTTTTATCTCGCAAAAAATCCTATTCCCAACTCAGTCAAAAAAAAAGAACATCAATATCCATCACATCTTCCCCTTCCCTTTTCCTTTTCCCGCTGTTGGATATATCCCGCCTCATCTCTCTTCTATTTTTTTATAGTCTCTTTTCTTCTAATCTGGCAAGTAATCTCAGTGATCTTCTTCTTTTTTAAATTTTTGTTTATTTTTATTGTCGCATTTTGTTTTCTTTTTTTTTCAATCCTGGTAATTGACGATACTTTTTTAGTATTGTCAAAAACTTTTGTCTTTTATTAAAAAAAAGCAAATAATTCTGGGTTTTTTTTAAAATACAGTATACTTTTTTATTGTGTCTCTGAATGAAAAAAAGAAAATCTCTTCTCTCTTAAAAATTACGGTAGTTTTAAAAATTCACATTCTTTTTTAGGCTCGGTTTTATGTTTTTAAATTACTTCTTTTTTTTCTTTTTGCAAAGATGCATTCATGTTCTCATCTCTTCTTTTTCTTTTTCTATAATTTTATTATTATGCATAAAACGTGTAAACTTTTAAATATGATTTTTGATGCATATTTTTTTGACACCAACACAAAAAAGAAGGAGAAAGAAAAGAGGAAAGTGCAAAAAAAAGTAGAGGAAAGAAAAAAAAAGATTTGATAAGAATTATGCAAAGCAAAAATAAAAAAAAGAGAGTAAACAAAGAAAAAAAATATGCAAAGACAAAAATGAAAGATGGTGATTTGAAAAAAAGAAGGGGACAACGAACAGAAAAAAATGAGAGTGAAGAAGAAGGAAAAAAAGATAAGGTGAAGAAGATCAAAGCACAAAAATGAAAAAAGTTTTTTAAATCAAAAAAGTGATGTGGCATTTCCTTGGCGTCAATCAGTCTGATTCAAAAATGGATACAATTTTTTTGGATAAACAAGAAAAATATCTTCTTTATCAGGGTTGTCCGGGACTGGCTTTTTTGTACGGGATGGGATTCGGGATTTTTCAGCTGTTTTGTGGCTGATTGTAACTCCGGGATTCCGGGACAGGACAAAAATTCCGAAAAAATGGCTCTGGATCCGGGATCCAAAACAACCCTGTTCTTTATCTTTTATCCTCCACTGCATAAAAATTGTAATATCTCACTGATATGTCATCTTTGGAGGCAACTCCTTGTCGACTCCGAAATCGAAGTCAAATAAATACCGTCAGCACAAATAATAGTGAACTAAAATTTACTCATTTAATTCATAATTCTGGGAACTAACAATTTGAAGAAACACATTTTTCAGCTGTAATTTTATTAAACATTTTATTAATTTAATTATTGCTCATTTTTTTACAGCTTTTCTGTGAAGTTGGGACAACATTTTACGTGGGAATGTATTACAAATAAATTGAATTAAAAATAATTATTATTAAAAGTTTTGGAAGGAAAAGCTTTGCAATGTTGAAATTTTAGGTTACTGTAATGTTAATTAAATTGAAAATACTAATGTAAATATTAAAATTGTCACTCATTTTTCAATTTTTAACATTTTTTTTGCAAATTTAAAATTTTTTGTAAAAACTACAGTATGAAAAATGTCATATAGTTCAACAGAAAATAGTTTTCTATTTAATATTAAAAAGGTAATCTGCCAAACATTTTTAAGCAAAAAGCAAAAAACTTTTTATGAAAGCTTTGAACTTTTTTTCTAAATTCCTCATTTGTCACTTTTGATTCAATCAAAGCATGTACAACCTTGTAAAATTGCAAAATGTACGTGTACCTTGTCAATCATTGATAAATCTGATTTCTTTTTTATTGTTCTGTTTTTATTTTATTTTTTCTTATAGCCAGAAAAACATTTCAATTAAAACTCAATTTTATTCCATCGCCATCAAAAAAAACATACAATTTAAAGTTTCAACAACATCTGGTTTTGCTTTCCTTCCTTCCCAAAATAAGAAAATCAAGAATAAAAAAAACACAAATAAAAAAAGTGTGCACTCTCCAACCATAGTCCCTATTATTATTTATTTATTTCATTTTGTATGTTTTGATTTTAGACGACTGAAAAAAAATAATCAAACTTATATTTATTTTGTATGTATTTTTAACCTCAAAGATCATTTTACTTTATTTTTTTTATTTAAAACAAAATTTAGAAATCAAAAAAAAAAAGAGATGAAAAGAATATATAAAAAAATAGCACACAATAAACTTATTT
>CABFKO010000696.1:4529-17523 GCA_901766855.1 Panagrolaimus sp. ES5
TTTGAAAAGTTTGTTTAATTCCAGTAAGGCGAGTTGGAGCCCCAAATAAAATATCTCGAGGACACATTGATGGTAAACAAATTGGATTAAATATAGTTGAAACAACATTTTCATCTCGTAAAAAGTGATCTTTATTTTTTCCCCAAAATAATGTTGGAGATAAAAGAAGGCAACCATAAGTAGGTAAAAGATTTTTAAAAAATATATCTGGACTTGATGGAAGATGAAAGCAAAGGGAATTGAGATTAATTGTTTCGGCATCTTTTGAAGATGAAGGAATTTTAACTTTTTCAAGAAGTTCCATAACATTAAATGCTCGAGATAATGGTCCTTTAATAGCCTAAAAGTGGGATATAAAATTAAAGATTACTGTATTCAATAAAATTTAAAAGGTACCATGACAGGTGTCATATTATGACTATGCCATGGTTCAACATGTGCCTTCACAATTATTTGTTGAAAATATAAAGCTGATTGTAATAAAAGCCATTCTGGAGCTGCTGTATTATCTAAAGCTTATCATTATATTACTACTGTAATATGTAACAAATATTTACATACTTTTACTAATATCTGGTTGAAGCTCTTGAGTCCAATATACATCCATTGGAGATGAAATTGGTAATTTTACTCGAGCCAATGCTGGAAATGATAAAACTATCATTGTTAAAATGCAAACAGATATGCATGCTATTGGATGTGCCGCACAAAATCTTCCATAATCATAATACGAGCGAGATACACGGTCTCTGCCGTATGTTAAAGGATCTACTGTATGTCGGTTCATTTCATTTCTATATATTTTCTTGGGAGAATTACACAAGGGTTTAGAACATTCACAACTACAGTAAACTTAAAGGTAGGCGATCAAAGAATTACGCCTTTTTTGATTACAAACAAATATTTGATTATTTTTTTTAAATATTTATTAGTGCAACTTTTTTGCAATCAAATAATTTTCCAAACAACAAAACAAAAACAATAGATAAAAAAATCACGTGACATTTCATTGAAATACACAAAATTTTAACATTCAACTTTTAATAATAGGTTCTTCAAGTGCCAATTGTGCATTTGTCAAATTTGCCAAGTAAGAAATCATTGTATAATCCTAAAAATTAGAACCATTAAGATTTGAAAAAAAAATTAATTTTAAAAAAACTTACTCTTAAACTATTTTTGATTAAATTATCACGTTTATCAGATTGTAATAAAGTTGCAGCAGTATCAACAATTTCATTTAAGCGACGTCCAATTGTTGAATCTTCAGGAAGTTCTTCTTTAGCCAATACTTCATCAACATATTTAAGAATACGTTCAAGCCATTCAATCATTTGATCAACACCTTCAGCAATTGGATTAAGTCCAACATCAAGAACAGTTTCACGAGTAGTAGAATTTACACCTTTCATAATTAAATCAAGGGCAACATTTTCACCTTGAAATCCTTCAATATCAACACGAAGGGGTTGAAAAACGCGAGCATGAGATTGCTTTTGAAGACCACATTCAGAACTAAAAAATGCGATCATATTAGTTTTTAAAAAAGATATAAAAAATTACCGTAAAAATGCACGAATTGGAAGATTGCCTTTACTACCTTCTGTAAAATTAACATCCAAAGTTAAAAGAACAATTGGTGGCTGATCCCGACGAACACTAAATCCACTAACAAGTTGAGTAAAATAATTATGGAATTGTTCACAATGACTTGAAAGATCTGAAACAGTAAAGAACCATCCAACCATTTGTTCAGAAGGAGTTGTACGACGAGCAGCATGATACATCTAAAAAAGTAAACCTTTTTAGAAAAAGGCATTTAAATACCAATACATACTTCACGATTAAAAGCATCATCAATTTCTGGCATACCGCCAGGGGTAACACGGAATGGAATTGCATAACAATCAGTTATTTGAATAACATTCTTTTCATAAAATCCCATTAGAGAACCCAATGCTTGATCCTTTGTTGCACCTTTCTTTGATCGACGTTCATATGAATCTACCATGGTTAAAAGAACCAACGGATGCACTTTAACAGTTAAAGGTGAAGCCATGATTGAAGAAATGAAAAATTTCTAAAAAAAACTGTTACAAGTAAAATAACACAAAAAATAACACGACTATAGAGGTTATAATGACCGTAATTCAATAAATTCAGAATCCTAATAAAGTAAAGATAAAAAATAAAAGGTTTAAAAAAGGTGATGTAAGAAAAGAGTTGAAAAATAAAACATGCAAAATTTATTTTTATTTTTCAGGGCTTTTTTTGCTGCAACCAAAAACACGTGTACATTCAGTAACACTTTGACAAACAAAGAAACTTTGAGATTGAAGACTTCAATTTGAATTCAACTTCATGAAGTTAAGATTTTTTATCTAGAGGATAAAGATTTTATGATTTATTTGACTGAAAAAAAGATATACTTTTTTGCCTATTCATGAACATCCATTGCAGCTCGCAGAGTAGGAACGTAATCAGGTATATGTAAATTTTAACATTTGTTGTTTTTTGGAAAAGGATTTTTTTAGTGAAAAAAGTACGGTAAAGGCCATCTAATGCAGTTCGACGGATCTGATTTGAACGAACTACGATAAGCCAATATTTTTAAATTTTGGTTTCTATTACAATAAACGTAGCGATGTGCACTGTTTTTTCAAAGTTTCGCAAGAAATATAATTTTGGTACCAAAAAATGCAGAATTTTAATATTAATAATAATTGGTAAAAAAAGAAACAATGTTAGTACTGATAAAAAAGATAACTGATAAAGAAAAAATGAAAATTACGGTAGTTTTTCTGCCGAATTTTTTGCCCCTCCTTCCCCTCTTAGCAATTATACCTATAAAATGCAAAAATTTTTTCTGATTACGATAAAATAAATTTTAACGTCCCCGGAACAAGGTTAGACGAAAATTTCGTTTCGTTTCGCGAAATTTTTGCATGTTTTTGGAGTTTTGTTTCGTTTCGCATTTCGCGAAACTCAATCAAAAATTTCGCATAAATCAGGTATAAAATATAAACAAAAATAATTTTTCAATTGCTGGTATGGTCCTCGATGAAATGAGAAAAGATTAAGTGATGCAACTGTTAAAAAGTTATTTTTTTGAATTGTAATTTAAAGTTACTTAATTATGATTATTAAAAATTTATTTATATTGTTTTGTTGATTCAGAAATAAAAATTTAGAAAAATTTTTCGTTTCGTTTCGCGAAAGTTTCGCACTTTTTTCCAGTTTCGTTTCGCGCCAGCGAAACTAACATTCGATTTCGTTTCGTTTTGTAAAAGGCAGTTTCGTCCAACCCTGCCCCGGAAGCCCCCGAAATTTATCATTCTAAAAACATATTGACAGTGCAATATAATAAGAGATTAATGAAAAATGATCTCTCATTTCAAAATTTTTGCATAAATTGTTAGTCAATTTTTTTTCTCATTATTTATTACCATTTCAATAAACATTTAAAAAAAGCATATACTTTATTCAACAACTAAAAAGCATCCTATTCAAAAAAAAAGAAGCAAGTAAAGAGTATACAAATAAAAAAATACATTGTTCTAAGAGAGTAATTTTTGAGCAAAGACAAACTAAGATTTTTCTCTATGAAGTTGAACCATAAATTCTTCAAGCTTTTCCTGAATAAATCTAACTTGTTCTAAAAAAAATATTTTGATTAATCATTAATATAAAAAATCTTTTTTAAAAACTTACTTAATTCTTCAGCTAATTCAACACGACGCCCATTTAAGAATTCTTTCTTCTTTTCAGGTTCTTGTGACCAATCATCTAGCACTTCTTTAATTTCTTTTTCTAATCTTCTTTGTTCGGTATTGGTTATTTGCTGTCTTAAAGCATTACAGCTTAAATCAAGCATTTTTTGTAGGCGATAGAAGAGAATAACGCTATGACAATCTAAATCATTTTCATTGAATCCTTGCTTGTAATTTTGATAAAAGTTATAGCAATCATTGCTAGCACGTTGAATTTTTTCAAGAAAATGTTCACGATAAATAAGTCTCCATTGTTCACGAATTGCATCCACCGTTAATTCTGAAACTCCTGTAGTTTCAACTGCTCGTTTAACTACAGTAATATCATCATCTAAGAGTCCAAGTTTATGTTCAGGATTTTCAGCAAGAATTTGGTGGAGTTGCTTTTGAATTTCAGAATTTACATTATTTTCATTTGTTTGTGATTGCCATTTAAGCCATTGTGACCAAAATCCAGGCCCTCGCGCTTCAGATAAACTTTCCCGAACTTCTTTAAGTCTTTCTTCAACAGCTTTTTGCATAAATGAACATGCTGTTTCCCATGACTTCTTATCAGGAATCATTCGATCTTCCATTGCATTCATTTGAATAACACGCTAAAAATATAAACGATTATATATAATTTTGATAATGTAAAGTATTACCAAATAATCCAATGCTTTACTATCCCATTGATGCTCTTGTAATGCTGCATCCAAAACTGCAAATTTAAGTTTATCAAATAATTCATCATGATTACGATTTTGTGCAGAATTTTCAAATTGTCGCTTATAAACATCTGATAAAGTTTGCCAACCAACCTTAAAGAAAATGATTTACTTTGATTTTAAATTTAAATTTTAAAAAATACTTGAATTGCTTGATTTGCTAATCCTTTATCCGCCCAATGTTTAAGTTTAATATCTATCAAAGTATTAAAAGATCCAGCATTTAAGCTATTACTAGCTGGCATTAATATTTGATCAAAAACATGAGGGGAAATTGAAGACCAAAGAGTTTTCTTTAAAATATGATCCCATTCTTCATGACCAAGAAGAGATAAATTTACACATTCATCAAGAATTTCACTTCTTGCTTTATCAAATAATTCATCACGATCCAATTCTCGAATCCGTGGAAAAGTATTCTTCCACTCTGTTTCAAGATTAAAACGAGTCGCACGAAATGCATCTGCTTGTGTTTCAATTGTATCTCGAACCATTCTCCAAAAGCATTCTGATACTGCCATGGACATATTTCGAGTTGTCATCTGTGAAGGTTTAAGAATTCCATCTTTAAAAAGTTGAGATTGTTCAAAGAATTTTTCTTCATAATCCCGAATTTCTTCAATTGTTGCATCCTTTGTTCCTTTTCCCGTTACAACACCATAATATCCAATTGCTTTCATGGGAAAAAGTTTTCCTTCAAGAATACGTTTAATTCGATGTGGATTTGCAAGATTCTTTTCAGCAAGATCAACTTTGGTTAAAACAAGAATTGTTCGATTTCCTTTTGGATCTATGCTGCTTACAAGATCCGTAACGTTGCTTCTTTCAGCATCAACAGAACCATCTAAAATTATCGTTTAGTTTCTGTTTGTATCTATATATTAAAACAAACCTTGAATGCATAAAATTATAGCATTTGGATTTTCCATATGTTGCCGACACATTCTAATAATATCATCTTTTGTTTCTCTTGCCATATCAGCGGTTACTGTAGAAATGACTCCAGGTAAATCTACTAAAACCATTCTTGGCAGTTCTGGGCCTTTGACTGTTAAAGAAATAACTTCATTTGAAACAGTTTTTCCACCTTTTACACTATTTCGCATTCTTAATTCAATTTCATTACGAAGTTGTTGAAGATCATCTTCTTTGGTTAAATCAAATTCACGACTACTATCCCGAAATTGTGCAACATGATAGGGACCTTCCGATAATGTAACTGTAAAAGATATTGGTCAGATATTAGTTTTAAATTGTTTTAATATACCTTTAACCGGGGCACGAGTCATCATTTCTCCGGCCCCGCGAGGAAAAATACGAGCTTGAGCAATCATTTCAAGTACCGAAGTTTTACCAGCTGATTGATCACCTACAACAACAACTCTTGGCAAATTATCCGTCATTGAATATGAAGAATCATATTCATTTAGCAAATCAAGCATTTCAGAATACATATCAATCAAAGATCTTTTAATTTTTCTTAGCCGTCGTTGTTCACCGCTATCTTTAAGTAATATACGAGATTTTAAAGCTTTATTTTCTCTTTCTAATCTTTCAAGTTCTCTTTGATATTGCATTTGAGTTTTAATCATTTCATCTTGAAGTTTTTTTAAACGTTCACCATCACTTTTCTAAAATTTAACAAATATTTTTAAAAACTACAGTAAGAATTAAAACTTACAGGTTTCCATTCTTCAGATTTTTCAGAATTTGTATTTGTTTTTGAACCAAAAAGTGCAGCAAGCACTGTGCCACCTAAATTAATATTTTTCTATAATTAAAAAAAGGCATGATGAGAGGAAACTAACCGCCAGCAGGATTTGAATCATTGCTACCATCTGTTGAACCTCCTGTAGTATACATAAATTGATTACCAATTACTCCTGTATTCAGCCAAAAGTCCTGACCTTTAGTAAAACCGTTACCACCTTCTTTCCACTTTAATTCAAAATTTGATAATTTATTTTTCCATTCGGTTAATTGCGAAAAATCATGTGCATCCCATTTTGCTTTTATTGAATCATATTTTGCACCAACTTTTAAAAATGGATTCTCTTCAAATTTTGCCCATTCTGGCAAATCAAAATCTGGCAATTTTCTTTTAAATTCTTCATACCACTAAAATTTAACCAATATTATACAAAATTATCACTAATGTATCTATTAAAAATTTACATTAGATGCTGCAATAGAACCTCCAAAAAGTCCCCCAGCTACCCAATATCGAATCTTCAAAGCATGTCGTAAAATAAATGCAGCAAAAGCTCTTCTGGGAATACCAGGTCCTAAGAGTTGTCGATGACGTAATAAGCTTAAAAATGATTGAATATCAAATTGCAAAAAAAAGTATATTTAAAAAACCAACTTTGTATTATTAATAATATGTATTTGACGTAATGCCAGAATTTGTTGAGATTTTTCTATACCATTACTTCTTTTACTAATTTGTCGATCTGAAGGAGACTTCATTATAACAAAAATAATAATAATAATAACTCAAAACAACAAAGTTGATCATTAAAAACACAAAGTTTAAAAATTGTTGTTCCAAACTTGAGTTAAATCGAACAACAGTTTTTTGATGCAATTTTGGCAAAACGTTTTAAAGAGCATAATAAAAAGGAAGCGATCCGCAAGAAAGTGGTCCAACCAAAAATTGCCGCTTGCACTTATTGTGTGAATCTAGTTCATTTTTTAAAGCAAATTTTTACAAACAAACGCAAATTTTTCTGTTAAAAACAAGTTGGAATCCAAAATTGATATTCACATTGCCCATGAAAATTTGCAAAAAATTTAAAATTAAGACTTTCCAATTAAAAGATGATGAGATTGTTGCCGTTGAAGAATATTTTGCGCAAGAACTTTTTGAGGAAAAATTGAATGTACAACAGATGAAAGAATTGTATTATTTCTTTCTTTAAAATTAAAGTTTTCTTTATTTGGATTACTTAAACGTTGGGATGCCTTAAATTGCATCACTTCTGGATGATTACTTCGATTTTCTTGTTGTCTTGGGAATTCAAATGAATTCTGGAAATTTTTAATACTTAAAAAAGTCTATTAAATATATTGAAAATTACTTTAATGAATGATGATAAATCTATAAAAACTTGTTTTGAAGCTTGCCATTTTTTAATCAAAGTTCTTTTTTCATTTTTACTTTTTGAATCATCTGTATCATCTTCCACTAAATTTTCATATTCTGCAATATGAAGGGAAATGGTGCTTTTGTTGGTAGATTTTAATTTTTCAATTTCATGTTCTTTTTCAAATTCTTGATTAGAATTCAAAAAACTTTGTGACAAATGTTTATCGGGTTTTGATGAAGATGAATCTTTTTTTGCTTGAATATTATTCAATTGCATAAAATCTAATAATTTTTTTATGGCTGCAATTCTTTTTTAAAAGATAAAACATATTTATTTAATAAAAAGAACAACTACAAATTAAAATTTGATTCCAAAAATTACGTCATACTTTGTTAACTTGCAATTTCCCTTCCTTAAAGACTCTTGTTTACCCCGCTGTGAAACTTTTAGGAAAAAAAATGCAGCTTATAATTTTTTAGCATAAATTTTTTTTTTCTGCTTTTATTCATATCATTTTTTGATTGTACATTTTCATTATGCAAGATTGATAATTATTTTGATTAAAATTAAGATTACTGTATTTATTGTTTGAAAGTTTACCATAAATTGAATCCGATTTTGTTGGCGAAAAATTCTCTAGTGTTGCCATCTAAAATTATAAATAGCATCGGAAAAAACTTTTTTATTAACAAATATGACGCAAAAAAATAAAATATTTAAATCGACTTCAAATCGTTTTAGACTTCTTGCAGAAATTTAGTGAAACATTTATGGAGCAACAAATTTTTAAAAAACACATTTTTTTTCTTGCAAAAAAAATGTATAGCTAAATTTTAACTTCGAGCCACTTGTACTGTTTGCACTGTTTTTGTTTTGAAAATATTGTTTTGGATGAACAAAGTGAACAGAATTAGGTTTATAAATTGAGACATACAATTTTTAAACCTAATGTATTTCCACACAAAATCTGACAATTTTGGCTGCTGTGCTGAGTTCAATGGTGGTGAAAAAATGATGCAACAAAAAATGTTGTTAAAATTCAATGTTCTATTTAAAAGATTTAAGAAAATCTCATTTGAATATATTTATTTAAATTTACCAAAGATTGGAAATCAACATGCATTACACGGGTAACAGTAATATCAATATTGTGCTGTATCAACAAAAATTTATCAAAAAATGTAAACAGTTGAAACTTTAAAATCTGAGCAGTTTAATTTATTAAACATATCACACTTGGAAAGAAATCGCAATTATCTTTAAAGAATTTATTTGATCAACTTTTAATAAACATAAATGATTTTTTGTTTTTTGTAACTGCCTACTTTATTTGTATTTAATTTCATTTCGGTACAATCATTAATCATTATTATAAAATTGGGTTGAATCATGTTTGATTAAATTACAGATAACATTTAAATATTTCTTTATTGCACATTTATTAAACAGAAAAGCGTCGCATATTGGATAGACAAAATATATTTTTTTGCGCAAAGGCAAAGTTAAAAAAATATTTGAATTTGCCTCTGCTTGTAGGTTTCGTTTTAAGACTTTTTAAATTTTGTGCGTCGTTCGATGATTTCATTAGGCGCACACTCTCGCCTTTCTTCCCATTCTTTTGCCAACAACTACTTTAACGAAATTTTGCGCAGGTTTTATAAATTTTTTCTTGTGCTTGATTTAAATTTGATCTCATTTCATCTAATATATTCCAATCTATTTTATTAAATCAAAGCTTATCCATTTTATCAACTAATTATGTCAGAAGAGAATATTAAAAAAGGTTTGATGGAAAGTGGTAGTTCCAAAACTTTACAAAAACGTAAACGTAAAATCTCTGAAACTGGGTTACATGATGGCATTAATTCAATGATAATTCCAAAAGAAAGCAAATATTGGATGAGATCAATGAAATCTGAAAGCCAAACAGCTGCTGTAAGAATTTTTAGTTCATGCTTAATGATATTTGAAGTTCCTCTTTTCAGGCACCAAAAAAATCTCGCAAACAAACTTCAAAGAATGCGAAACAAGTTAAACCTCCTGAAACTGCAATGTTATTAACAGATCTTCCCAATGAAATACTTGTAAGATTTGAACCTTTCGAAGAAAATTAATATATAGTTTATAGGGTAAAATTACTGGTTTCCTTTCCTTCGATGATCTTTTTCGGCTTGAACGTGTTAATAAACGAATTCGAGCTGTTGTTACAGCTTATACGTGGCCTCAAAAGCATACACTTGATCATGAATCCATTATTTTTAATACAGATTATCCAAAAATTTCATTAGCTGAAGAACGTAGCTATTTCCGTTTCAATCAACGAAGAAATTATTTTAAACGTCACAATGTTAATAACAAATCTGTATGTTTTGCTAAACTTTAAGGCTTTTATAAATTGGTATTTTTTAGATCAAAATGGTATTTTCACGTGCAAAAATTAATAATCTTGATCTTTCAATTTATCATTCAACACTTACATACCAAGTTAGCTCATCATTTACAATGGTTCCTCATCTAAATGTCCTCAATTTATCTTTCATTCGTTTAACCAATAACAGTCTTCGTACAATTGCACGATATTGTCCATTGCTAGAAGAAATTTCTTTTGAACAATGTTTCTGCGATGGTAAAGTGGAACAAGGACTTGAAGTTCTTTTTACAAAATGTCCAAATATCAAATATCTTAATCTTGCTGAAAATAATAAGCTTTATGGTGATAGCTTTTCATATATCCCTTCTGGACTTCTTCATCTTAATCTTGCAAATTGCTATAATGTAAATGCAAATGCTATTGGAGCTCTTGCTGAAAGTGCCATGAATTTAGAAACATTGATTTTGGAAAATTATGATAATGCTGCCGTTGCTAACTTTAATTCGTGGCTTGGAAAATTGAAGAAATTGAGATTCCTTGAAGTATCAAATATTTTTATGGGTCAAGATTATCCTTCATTGGATTTCTCAAATTTTCAAGAATTGGAAATGCTTTGTTTGCGTTACAATACATTGGTTAATGCTGCTTCACTTAAAACTCTTCAACATTGTCCTAACCTTCAAGCAATTGATTTAAGATTTGGCAATCAATTTGATAATTCTGCTTTGGATTTGCTAAAAAAGTGTAAAAGTCTTCAATACTGTAACTTTAGCAATTGGTCACAATTGAGTAATGTCGTTGACTTTGTTAAACATTTAAAATTACAGGTATGAATTTCACTCTTTGTGTTGTTATTACATTAAAACCCTTTTTCCAGTATATTGCTATTAATGATTGTCGCGAAATTAATGCAGAAACGGTTCATAAACTTCTTACAGAATGTGCTGTAAGTAATTTTTTTTGCTCATTTTATTAATGATAAATGTTGTTTTATTTTTAGTCTCTTTGCCATGTTGAAATTCTTGGGCTAAATATTGATTATCAAAAAGTTTTACCTGAAGCTCTCAAAGAACCATGTCCACAACGTCGAAACATTCTTCATTTAGCTGCTCCACGTGCCAATCTACCCCATCCTTTAACATCGTGCAATTGGGCGAAGATAATTCCATGTGAACCTTATGGTCCTACTCCATTTTCTCGCTTTACTTCTATTCGTGCTCAATATCCTCGTAAACAATAACCTCTGTTGTTTAAAAAAAGTTTTTCTATTGTGTTTCAAAGAATATGCTTAAAGCATTCGTTTTTTTCTTTTTGTATTAACTTTAATTTTTTGGTGCAAGCCTCATCTTATGTTTTGAACATGCATGTTATTCCGGTCTCTTATATTTTAATTACTAATGTGTTTGAATTTACTTTTACATATTTATTTTTTACAATTAATAAAAATAAATTAATTAACCCTAATAAAGATATTAAAAATTTATTTTTTCTTTACAGTTAGCAGAAATTATGGTAAAGTGAAATTTGATATGTAAATGAGGAAAAAACTTTAAAATAGTAAATTATAAAAATTTTATTCATAAAAAAAACTCAACAAAAGCAAACAACATTAATCAATCATTAACCTCTTTTAGCTTGTCGTCGTTTATTCTTGGAAGCTTGACCCTTTTTAAGAAATCCAACACCTCGCTTAGCTTTTGCTTTCTTTGTTCTAATTTGATCATACTTTTTCTTATGCTTTGAAAGCAAGCTATAATCTTGCATAAGTTCTTCAACCATTGTTCTCTTACGTTCTTTCTTTGTCATTCTGCTGGAATAAAAGTCTGCTTGATTATCAACAATTTTACCAACTTGAAAATATTTTGGAAGAACAGCTCGATCATTTTTACGATAATGAATATTTGGATCAAGAGAATTTCGACTAAAAATAAAACAATATTTATCAGTAAGAAAATGAGCAGAAGAAAATTACTTACAGTTGCAAAAGTTCAAGATCCATTTTATTTTCTTCTGTAAGTTCTGTAGCAGGCATATCAAACCAATCAGCTCCTTTAGTTTGTGATCTTTGAGCTTTACGATCTTTCTTAAGACGACGCTTTGATTTAATTAAAATATCTTCAACAGGCTTTTGATCAAAATCTGGTTTTAATACTGCTTTTTCCATCAACTAAAAGGTTATCACTTTTATTAAATGCTAATAAAAGATATAAAATATAATAAAGAACCTCATGAATTTCAGGATCATCCAAAATTGAAGCAGGAAAATTAACACCTTTTTTCTTCTTTTTCTTTACCAAAGAAACATCATCTTTTGGTTCAGCAAATTGCTTTTCAAAATCTTCATCTCCTTCATCATCAATGGTAAATAAATCATCGTTCGACATTTTTTCTTTATTACAAAATAAAAAAATCTAAAAAAGTTTACAAAAACAATTGTAAAAAAGTTCTTTGCAGATATATAATAGTGGCAGTGAACGCGTTTTGCCAACACAAAAAATGAATGGAGAATCTTTTTCGATTCAAAATTTTTTACATCACAAGAATCCTAAATTAAGCCTAAAAAACTTATTAAAAAAATCCTTTGTTGTATTGTAATGAGAATTGTTGGCAATGCCAACTTGGCATAGCATAGAATGAGGTTTAGTTTCTACAAAAATGTTGAAATTCTTGACACAGCTCTGGTAAAAAATTTTTTTCTAACAAATACTCAAAGCAAAAATTAAAGGGATTACATTATTACATTGCCGAGTGGTAACGTTCGGACAAGACGGTGACGAACGGCAACGAACGAGCAGGGAGAAATTTTTTTCTATATCCGTAAGCTTATTTTTTGTCCGAAAGTTACCGCTCGGCATTGTTGTAAATGTTTTACATATTTTTTAAAATTTTTTTTAGACTTTTTTAGTGTTTTAATAAAGTGTCCTCCTATTATATCAGTTGGATAACATCGAATCACATTACTAAATAGTAAAAATATCTGATTATTCCCAGATTAGTATACTTTAAATGAATGATCTTTTTTGTTGCAGCATTTTAATGATTTTAAATTTATTATTT
>CABFKO010000707.1:0-11172 GCA_901766855.1 Panagrolaimus sp. ES5
TTATTTATTTTTATATATATTAGCCAATGTCCATTTTAACAACTTCTTTTTTTGTCTCCGCTGCTGCTGTTAAAAAATTTTTTTTGCAAACAAAAAAGTATCCCTTGAGTGCCGTTCGAAAAAAATAAAAATGTAAGTCACATATTTGCAGCAGCAGCAGAAAAAAAGAGGGGAAGAAAACTAAAAAAAGCTAACTTTTCTTAACTTAAAAAAGATGAAAGTAAAATTGAGAAGAAAAAAGAGAGAAAATGTGAGGAGACGGAAAAAATAAAAATAAAAAAGAGAGAGTGAATTGTTTTAAGAGTTAAGTAAAAATTTAAAAAAGGGGTGATGGAGAAGCATTGCCAATTTCTTCTCTTATCAATATTTGTTTTTTAAAACAAATTGTTTGGTTTTGTTTTTGAGAAAATCGTAAAATTTTTGAAAATGAGACTTATTTTGGACAAGATAAAGTAGTTCGGCAAAAGTTGATAAACAACAAAATTTTGTTAATTAAAAAACCTCATTTTTTGACTGAGTTTTTTGAACAAAAGCTATTACTAAATTTTGTATCATCTTTTAATTTTGTTACAAAATTTTCACCTTACAGTACACCTAAAACTTTTTGTTTTAGGTGTACTGTACTGTATTTTATCTAGACGGTATAATTGATATTTTCTGAAAAATCACAAGTAGAGCTATTAATAAAAAACATTTCCTTTTAAACCAAAATCAGAGTGATATTAATTACAGTAAGCTATGATTTTAAATAACTTCTAAAAAATTTTGTGCCATTGCTAATAACAAGCGTTCAAATCTTTTCGTAACTGTTAATGCCATCTTTTGTTTTTTTTCTGCAAAAAGAACAAAGTTCATTTTTGTTGCAGCAAAATTAAAATTATCATTCCATTCAAGGAAATAAAAAAAAGAACAACTTTTTCGTTCTTGCTTAACACTACCATTTCCGTTCAAGCCTTTTTCGCTGTTGCTTCTGTTTCTCTTCTTTTCTCTTTGTGTTAATGTTTGTCTCTTAAAAGTTAGTATTCAACTAAGAATAAAAAAACGTATAACTTTTTTCGAAAAGCTTTCTATTTTTTTTGACAAACAAATCTAACAACTTTTTTGTGCCCCAGGACATCTTTATTTTTTTCCATATCCATTTTTTCAAACATATTTTTTTTCATATCTGTCTAGAAGTTTTTTTTTGCTTTTTTTGCTGCTATTTTTTAAAACTTTAGTAATAATACACTATCCTTGCTGGAAAAATTTGTATATTTTGCAAATAATTTTAATAGTCAATAAACATTTTCCTTTTGCTAAGTAAGTGATGACTATCTTTAAACCTATTCCCAAACTTTTTAAACTCTTTTAAAGTATCAAGTTTAAAATTTAAAAAGCTTTTTGAAAACCCAAAAAAAATGACGTCTAAAAAATAGAGACTACTTCAAAAAAGGAACAACAATTGTGCCATTTTTCATATATTATTTTTGTCGCATTTTTGAAAAATGACTGACAACAAAAAAAATAAACGGAACGCGTTTAAAAATTATATTCATTTTTTGTTGCAAGGGAAGTTTTGAACTCTTTTGAGACAGACACTATTTTTCAGCTTCTCCAAAAAATTGGTCATTTTTTTAAGCAAAGAAAATG
Source organism: Panagrolaimus sp. ES5 (assembly GCA_901766855.1). Taxonomy (NCBI): domain Eukaryota; kingdom Metazoa; phylum Nematoda; class Chromadorea; order Rhabditida; family Panagrolaimidae; genus Panagrolaimus; species Panagrolaimus sp. ES5. The sequence continues at coordinate 1,630 of CABFKO010000707.1, forward strand.
AAAAAATGGTTCACTAACTTTGAAGATAAAAGACATTTTTTTATTGAAAGAGACAGTTTTTGTTTTTTAAGAAAAAAAAAATTGGGAGGAAATGAAACGGAAATTTGGGTTTGAAAAATATTTTTTTAAGAAAATTAAAGCAGTAATTGGTTTCTTCAAAGTTGTTTTTTTTTAAAGTTTAAATGAGTTTTTTTGCAAAGTGAAACTTTTTTTAAATGTAAAATAATTTTTTTTGGAGAGTTTTGGGATCATTTGGTTTCAATTTAAAAGTTGGATTTTTAACATTTTCGGTTCAGTTAGTTTTTGAGTGTTTAATTCTAACTCAAAATGCAAAAAGTAGAGTGGTTTAAAAATTAAAATTTTGGTTTAGGTTACTGTAAGCAAGAAAGAAATACCAAAAATAAATTTGTTTTTTCAAATTTGAAAAATGTAATCTATTTAATTTAAAGGTGGATTTTTTCCAAAACTTTTATTCCGTCTTGTTCTCATAGATTTTATCCTGAAATTTTTTGAGCGTTAAAACAGACAAAAACAAAACGAAGAAGTTCTTTGTTTTTTATATGTTGAAGGAAAAATGATTGATCGCTTTACTATTTTTTTGTTGTCCCTGGAAGTGTTCTTTTTAGGCACTCTATTTTTGTAACATATCAAAGCCAAATGTTTTTTTTGTTTTTAGTTTTCCCTCAACTGAACATTAAAATTTTCATTATTAAATTACTTCTGTTTTAAAGCTTTTTAAAAAGAATATTTATAAAATTATGGGAACGTTGTGTCTGTTTTTGGCATTTGTATTTTATATTTTAAGTGTTCTTTTTTTAATCCATTTTTGGTTGTTAGGATTGAGAACAGTTAAAATAAGTAAAAAGGTAGGATTAACGTCATTTTTTGTCCAACTACAACGAAGTTAGTTTTTAATAAAAAAAAATATCATAGGTTTCGATTTAATTTAATTTGGTGAACGTTCAAATAGGGATTTAAAAAATACAAAATTAGGTAAATATTATGATGATTAAATATAAAATTTTTTAATGATGAAGAAGATTATATTGAAATTTTACCCCACTTTTACTACTTCTAAGAAAATACATCAATGAAAAGGTGTTAATTCCGAAAACTACCGGAAAGTTCTTTCTTACTTTTTTATACATGTTAAAAAGCACTGATTTCTATTTATAGATATTTGTTGTTTTTTTTAGTCGACCGATAAAAAAGCAAATCTATTGATAAGATTATCCCCCTCTTTTTTTAATGCTCATTTTTTGCTTCCCTTTAAATTTTTCTCTTTCACACCGAAATAAAAAACTAATAATCCTTCATAAAAATGTCCAGTCGGGAGAGGGAAGGAAAAAAAATAGATTTGTACCATTTGTCGAATTTTGTTTTACTTTTTTTTCCTCTCGTTCCTATGGTCAATAATTGGTAATTAGTTTTTTTTTCATTCAATGAAAGGAAAAAAAAGAAAAGTCGAACGCCTGTTTTTGTTCGAGATTTTTTTATTAATTCGTTTGGCAGCAACAAACACTGCCACAACAACTGCCGCAGCGGCAGCAAGAACAAACGTCAAACAAAATGGTGGTGAGATTTGATATATCTTATTTTGCCGTTTTTTATACTTTTTTTTATAGTGGAACACAAAAGAGAGAGAGAATGAAAAAAGGTGGGATTGTCAAAGATAATCATAATTTTAGTTTTTTTCATTTTACGTTTTTTTATGACTCCCAGTTTTTTTTGGTTAACTATATATTATCCAGGATCGGGGATTTGAGATATCCGTTATTTTTGTGCACTAAATTTTACGGCTGTTATGTAAAATTAAAATCGCCATTAAAAACTTATATATTGGATATATGTAAAAACGATAAAAATGTTTTTAATGATAGCCAATGGCACTTGAGACTTTATATATCCGGATATAATAAAAAATAAATAAAATTACGAAAATTTTTTATTAGTTTTTGTGCTTGTGCTTGGTGATTGAAAAAGTTGTTCTTAATCATTTTTGAGATTTTATAGTAATATTCGAACACTTTAATTTGTACTATTCTTAATTTAAATCATTGTTTCCTTTTTTCATACCTTTTCCAACTCGAAACTGACCCCCTCTTTTAATTTCCTCCAAAACGTGTTCAACCAAATCCCTCCTAACTAACTAACTAAAAAAACTTGCAAAAACAGCAGCATTAAATAAATCCACTACTATCAAAAATCTGAACATTTAAAAAAAACAGAAATCTTTTAAATCCTCAAAAACTGGTTCAATTTTAGAGAAAAAAAGAGTGGAGGCAAAAAATTAAAAGCTTTGAAAAAAGTTTTTATTGTTTTTTACGACTAATAAACATGAAAGAGAGAAAAAAAATAGATTTGTATAGTTAGTTTTCTTTCGTATATTTTAAGTTCGAAAATGCTCCTAAAAATTTGTTATTTTTCAAAGATTTTTTTCTTCAGACAGAAACTGAAAAACAATTCGCCTTTTTGTGGTTCACCGCATCAATTTGTCAGAGAAAATAGAAACTTTTTTGATAAAATACCGCGGCAATTAATTTTTTTTCAAATGTGTCAAAATTTAAGGATTTGGAACTACGATTTTCTAGGTAGAAAAAAACTATTAAAAAAAGTAGCCGATAGTAAAGTAGCAGACGATAATGATAATCGTTTTTAATTAGAAAGATTACAGTTTTGTGATTTTACAAAATGAGGGAAAAAATTTAATTAGATGGAGTTCAAGAATCGCTTTGATCAACTTTTTTGTGATGTAAAAAAAACGAAAGTAACTCCAAATTTGCACTTTTGCTTCTTTTTTTGATTACTATCTTCTTTGATTTTTCCCATTGATAATTATAATATTAAAGTTTTGTATTTTTTTCGATCAATAATTTCTTCCTTGTCCAACAACATTTGTAAAAAACGATTAAATCGCAGTCAACCCAAAAAAATAAAAAAATTAGCAAAAATTATGTTTTTTTAATAACTCTCTCTCTCAAGCAAGCCGTTCCCTTTTTTTTCTCTCTTTTTTGAGCTCCTTGAGTCTATCTACCTGCCTCCTTTTTTGACGGACAATATTGTTCACCTTCCTTTTCTTTCTTCAAAGATTTTCAGTGACCTTTTCAATGTTTACTAACGACATAGATTTTTTTGAGTCTATTTTTTGCAAGCAATAATTTTTCTTCCTTTTTTCCAATTTTCTTCTGACAAAAAATCTATGACCTTTTTTAATAAATTTAAAAATCTTACAAAAATGGATTGTTTTTTTGATTGTCTGAGTTTAGTTTTTTGGAAAGATTTGTCAATTTTGTACAAAAATGTTTTAAAGCGGATTTTTGGATAAATATTGGACATTTTATTGATGGTCTTTTTAATGAGGAAAATTATTTATATATGTTTTAACTGTTTTTTGTAGTTATTTTTAATGAAAAAAATAGAGATTTACTTTTTTTGTAAAAAGTTTTTGTTTTTTTATTACTTTTTAAAAAAAATAATAGCAATGGTTTTTTCTTACTTTTTTTGCTTCCAGTTCCCATCACATATTGCTTCAGATTCGTGAAATAACTGTCAAATTTTGACAGCAAATGATTTTTCACCTTTATCGCTGATATCTTGTTACTATCAAACAGTAATCCAAAATTTAAATATTATTAAAATTAGTGCTACTACTGATTACTGTAGTTATTTTGATGCTTTTGATTACGTTTAAAAAGCATTAGTTTAACTTTTTATAAATTTTTCTTTTCCTATTATCTAGCTTATTTTTTTTATTATAACTCTGTCCCTGTTGTCCATTATATTTTTCGCCAAAAATAACAAATCTTAATTTTTTAAAACAACTTTTCTCACATTTCTACCCCAAAAATTGACACATTTTTTGTCCCGCATCCTTTCTTTTATCAGTTTTTTTTTAGCAAAGAAGTGATCGCAAAAAAGACTGATGACGAAGGGTTAAAACTTTCTTTTTTGTGGTTGAGTTTCAGCTTATAAAATGCCTGCTTATTTTTGCTATCCCCATTTTCCCCATTTTTATTGAAAAAGAAATTTCAGCGAAGCGGGAAAAAAATAAAAATGAAAAAAAGCAAATGTTTTCTCCCATCTTTTTTTTTCTTGCTAAAATAGAAGAAAAATGCTTAGGTTCAAGTTAACCCTTTTCTTTCGGGCCGTTTTTACTCATTTTTATTCAAGCTTTTTTTGATTTGAAACAAACGAGCCGAGGTCAAAGCTGAGACATTGCTCCGACTGGGGTTGAGGTTGATGGCGGCTGGCTGCTTTTGGGAGGCAAGCAAATGCAAGCAAGCAACAGTTAAAAAAATATCGGGGCTTTCCTTTTTTTCTGTCTTCTTCTTCTTTGAAAAACAATAATAATAATACTTCTTTGAAATGGAAACTATTTCTTTTCAATGATGGTTTTTTTGTTGTTGTTGTTTTGGGGTGTTTCGAAGCTTTGAAAGAGAGAAAAGAAAGGGTATTTTGTTACAATTTTTTGTGAAAAAAAAGTTTCTAATTGTGGATTATAAGATTTAAATTTTAATGGTTTGCCTAATTTTTTCAAATGTTTTAACCATATTTTTATGATTTTGTTTACGGTACTTGCTCCTTTTGAACATTCCCTTATATCTTTTATTTGCACAGTTTTTATACGCGAGATTATCCTTTTTTAGCCTCAGTAGTAGCAAAAAATCGGAAGCAATAGTTTTAAATAAAATTTTCACTGATAAAAAATTTTATGATCAGCCGAGAAAATGAATTTCCTTGTTATCATTAAACTTTTACAATCACTCGCTATTGGCTTACTGTAAGTGCACCCCAGCTTTGATATTTAGCATAAAATTTGAGTGCCATTTTATATTGAATGAATTGTTTTTAACTTTTTTTGGATAAGCAAATGATCGATTACATTTAAACGTTTTTGTTTAATATCCGGTCACATCTCCGACAAAAAAGCTAATCAGTCTTATTCAATCCCAAATTTAGTTAGTGTAAAATTTTATAAAGTTTCGTAACGGTGATTTTACTTTTTCAATTAAAGTCGAAAATGGAAATGTTTTGGCATTTTTATGAATGATAATTTACACTTTATGATAAATTTTATGACACATATTTTTTTAAATTCTAAAAACTGTCAGCTTTTTTGTTATGTCTGCAAAAAAATGTGAGTAATTTGGTTTTTGTTTTTATAAAAAGGCTCTCGAAAAAATTTTTTAAACGCAAAACAGCTGTATCATAAATATTTTTCCAATCACTTTCTTTTTACGTATGTATTTTTTCTGTAAAGCAAAAAGTGTTGCAGGCTATAGTCTGTCAGTCCATCAAACACAAACATGCAGAAGCAACAAAAAAATGTGAAACAGCTTGATCTGATTTCATTTTATCTCTCTTCTTTCTCTCCCACATTTTTTTTGACCGCCATGGCTTTGGTTAATGTTTTTTATTTTGTTGTTATTTGAGTGTAATGTGTATATATAAAAAATATGTATGAATGTTTTTTAGGCTTAAAAAAGATAATATTTATTTGATTTATTCAGCTGCAAGAGTTTTTTAGTATCTCTTTTTTTGCAAAAAAAGAAAAAATGCTAGGGGGTTTTTTTGAGGAAAAAAGAAAGCATATTTAAAGTTTGGCCAGGCGGGTATTTTTTTATTAAAGTCTTTTTTTCGAGGAGTAATTTGATATTCCTTTTAAAAAGTTTTAAGGATGCAAATGCGGAAAAAAAGAGAGTTTTTTGTTACTGATATTAAACTGGTTATAAAAAAAGTTGGAAAAAGGCTTATATCCAGGAAGTTGGGAGATGAAGAATGATATAAAACCTATTTTACTGTATCACCCTCATAAAATATGTATCATTACTGTAATCCGATTTTACTGTTTTAATTTTCAAAATTTTTTTACATGTCATTATTTAAAAACAATTTTTGTGATAACTATTTTAATTTCATCATACCATTTAATCCAAATTTGTTTTTTGCGTGATATCATCTTTAAAAACACTTTTTAACTCCCCATTTCAAAAAATAATGATCTTCCCATTTTTTTCTCGCTTTCTCACTCTCACACTTTTTTTCTTTTTCTTCTTTGATGATTCAACAATATTTGCATTTTGATTTGATCTAATCTTGGGCATCAAAAATATTTTTCCATAGTCTTTTACTGCAGCTTTCTACAATTACTTTTCAACCCAATTTTTTTGAATTTTTTAATTAAAATTTATTTTTGACAGTTTTTTGGTGGCAGTTTTTGAAACCACAAGAAAAAACTAAAAAATGGTAATGAATCTTTTTGGGCAGTTTTTTGTTCAGAAGGGAAAAAGAGACCTCCTAGTCAGGAGATAATACAAGAGGGGGTAAATGTGGAAAGATTTGTGGTTGGAGGGTTAAATCATTGTCTTAAAGATGGAGACAATGGGTGGTAATTTTGAAGGTTACTCATTCATTGTTGATGATCAACCTTTAGCTGATATATCACCGACATTGATCTATTCGAGGTTAGTTGTCAAAAAATTTAGAAAGTTTTATGAATAATAAAGCAAAACTATTGTAAAATATTATTGTATTTCTTAACTTTTTTGGGGAAGAAGACTTTAGATTTTTGTAAAATGGCTTTGCAATCCCATTTAATGTTACTGTCATAATTAATAAATTTTTTCAACAAATTTATCTATTTTTTCCATTTTTCTTGTTTAATTTATTCTTTCTTATACTCATTTGGCAAAAAAAACCCATCACATTTGCATTTTTATTTGGCACAAACTGTGAAAATTGATTGCCTTTTTTTGCACTCCCATCCACCCAATGTAGAAAAAAAAACCAGCGGCAATAAAAATCAATTCAATGAGAAAATGCCATTGCCATTGATTTCCATCCTCCTTCTTATTTATATATATTTGATATTCGTTTAAAAAACGGGTCTGCAAAAAAAACGGCCAATGTTTTTTTTCGAAAGTGTTCATTTCCGTTTTTCCCTTTTTTTATTTGACCATCAAAAAAGAAGGAAAAAGAAAAAAAAAGGAAGGAAGGTCGCGCAAAGAAACTCTCATAGATGATTTTTTTTTCTGCCTTTCCATGCTGTGGCTCCATCTGTGACTGCTGACAAACCCCAGAAAAAAATGCCAAAGAAAAAAATACGAATGTCGTGTTGAAAAACCAAACGAAGACATTGCCCGCGTCTTTTTTTCTTCATTTGCTGCTGCATCTAAGATATATTTTATATGGGAAAAGACGTCTTTGAAGGCTTTGCTTTAGCGCTTTTTTTATTCAATGATGGTGTTTAATGGTTTTAAACCATGTTATTTTCGTCTCTCTTTTTTCTCCATTTAATTTAAGCTAGCCTGCTTTCAAGAGTTAGCTTTAATTTTAAGAATAAAAAATTGGTTTTCTGGGTTTTTTTCTTCTATTTTTTAAAAGAATTGCTTTTAACAATGCTTCTTTTAATGGAACGGCTCTAATGTTTGAGGGGTTAAGCTCTGTGGGAAACTTTTTTAAAAAGGAGGAAGTTTAAAATGTTTTTAAACTTCTTAAAAATGGTTTTTAGCATAAATAATAAGGAATGTTTTTTTGCGGAAAAATTAAGATTAATAAATAGTTGGATGTAGGCGGTTTTATAACTTTTTTGAGATTCATATTTTGTGTTTATATTTCTGTGTTTATTAATTTTACTCAAATTCCAAATTCTATCATTTGCATTTTATCAAATCAATATTGAACTTTTTAATTATTTAAAGCAAAAATCATTGAATTTTTTGCTGGACAAATTTTACTTTTTAAACTATATTTTGAAATATTTTCTTTTTCCGGTGCTTTTATGAATATCTCCTTATTTTTTCCCTCACCTTTCATTTTTAATACTTTAAACAAACTTTACACTTTCATATCAGTCAACGATAATAATTTGATATACCCATATTTAACTCAAAATCATTTTTATCACCTTAATCGTGTTTACTGCCTTCTTCCAATTTCCACCATCATTGCCACCCTTTCTCACATAATCTTTCTGCAATATTTTTTGTGCTTTCTAAAAAACGTAGAAAGATTTTTTTCTCACTTTTTTTATTTGATCTTTCTTCTTCTTTTATTTTAACAATATTGGCCTTGTCTTACGTCTACGACTGCAAAAGCGTAAAAATGATTCTTTTTTTTAATATTACTTTTTTTTTCTCATTCTTTTTATATGTATCATTGAGGAAAATATAATATCAAAAAAATATATATGTTTGTAAACGAGATAAAACTGGTTTTCCGCGGTTTTTTGGAGGGAAAACAAAAGGCAAAAAAAAGCAGCGATGCTTGGATGTCAGCCAATATTATTATTATTTACAAGCAAGCTAGCTAGAAAAAATTTGCACTTGCAAAAAAATGATAGAATAAAAGTGAAATAAGATGCGCAAGATTTTTATAAGTTTTGTGTGGATTTATAAAAGAAAGATCAAAAAAGAGCGGAAGTGGAAGAAAAAAAGTTGTAAAACACTTTATCCTTTTTTTTCATTAGAAGAACCTGAGGGAGCTACGATCTAAAGAAGATATTGTGGATAAAGTGGAGGATATGTTGGATATATGAAATTCGATCTTCGCTTTAATAATTTTTCTTGTTAAAAAATGCTTCGGTAAATTGACATGTGTATTTTTTGATATTTTGCTTTTGATCAAACGGATGTTTACCTTTTATTCCTTCATTATCCCAAAAAACAAAACATTTCCTTTTCTTTCTTTGTGTTTCCCAAAATATTTGGCATTGTTTTAACATTGAACAAATATTGATTGTTTATTTTTCAAACCAAAAAAAGTCAGCGATTTGTTTGTCCTTTTTCAGCTTATTTAGACTTTTGTTTGCTGACGTTTTCTTCCATTTTAGTTTTGTTATCATTAATTTTTTTTTATTGTTTTTTTACCCCTGAGAAAAATGTCTATTTGGTTTCATTATTTTAGCTTATATTGTTTATCGTTGATTGAAGAATTTCCTTTTTACAATGTTATTGCTCTTTTAGCATTTATGTCGATCGCTAAATTTTGATCATTTCTAGACCTAAAATTATTCCACTTTGTTTTTATTCAAAATTTATTCTTTTCCAAAACACTTCCCCCATCATCGTTGTTATTGATGATACACCTTTCTGAGACAAAACAAATTTCGATGCTTGTAAAAACGCATTTTTCTACAAGCAATGATTCATAAAAAAATATTTTATATAAAATTTTATTGCATTCCTCGCTTTTTTTTCTCTTTTCTTTTTCCCGATCACTTGAGAGCATGTGCCTGCCCATGGTGAAAATTGATGATAAACAACCAATGTTCATCATAAAAAAAATTATTTCATGTTTTGACATGGATTTATTTTTTACCTCACTTTTTACAATTGATCCCTGGCATTTTTCCCTAAAACTTTTTTTCTTTTGTTCAAACATTAAAGGTTAAAAACTTTTTCTTTCATTTTTCTTTTTTTCCACAAAAGTTTAACACCTTGTGTTTTTGAACCTTTTCTTATTCAAGTTTTTGATTTGTCGGCATGTTTTTAGATGCCCATAAAAAAGAGAGCCTCCCTTTCTTTTTGCTGCCCTCATTTTTTT
>CABFKO010000750.1:1518-12149 GCA_901766855.1 Panagrolaimus sp. ES5
ACGATTATTAATCAAATCCATAAGAATTCCAGCTCCCCAAAAAGTATAATTTGTATTCAAAATATAATTCATCACACAAAGTTGGGCAAATGTATTTGCACAATTGAGAAGTTTATAAGCCAAATATACGGAAGTAAAGTATGAATTCGTTGTTGGAATACATCCAAACAAAAAATTCTTTGAACGTTTATTAAAACGTGTAACTTCATGCATTTGTCGGGCAGTTGCACGTGATTCAGAATGTTCATCATTTTTATTCTTGCTACTCAAAATTTTCTTTTGTCGATCTGAATGACTTGTACTTCCAATTAAAGCTTTAACACTTAATCCAGCCTTCCATGATACAGCACTCCAAAAAGTTTTTGGAGCTAAAAAGAGCAAAAGTTGAAGGACCAAAATTAGAGGAACCTGAAAATAATAAACTTGATAAAGTACAGTAATGAGAGTCAAAAGTAGGTCATCAAAGGTCAAGTACAGTAACCTTACAAAAAATCAAGGTTTTTTTTAAATTTTGACAGAAATAAAATTTGCATAATAGCCAATTAAAACTAACCCATTGATAATATTTAAGTTCATAATGTTCACGTTCAGCAACCTTTGGAAGTTTATCATCATCAAAGCTTACAAAGTAAGTATTTTCAACAAAGCCTAAAATATACATATTTGCATATTTTTTGTATCACATGAAAAAATAAACTTACAGTAATTTTCAACATATTTTTCCCAATTGGTTTTATATTCTGCTGACATCCAGCATTGAAGTGGTTCGCCAACATATTGCTTTGCACCAATAACAAGAATTAAAATGATAAAGAGGGAACTGGTATATGCATAATTGAGGCGATCAATTACATCATCATCAAATTTTGGCTTTAAATTTTTTACCAATCTTTCAACGGCTGGCAGCATCATTTTTGACTACCCTACCCTGCAAAAACAATTTGAAAGGATTTATCAAAGCTCAGGGGATTTTAATTCACAGAAATAAAGTTTACACGATTTCAATCTTTGAAAAGTTTACAACTATAAAAAATTGATAAAAAAAATTTTAAAAACACGGCACGGAAATATAGCTTGAGACAATGTAAAGCTGTTGTTTTTTTCATCTTGAAAAATCGCGGAAGTCCGTAAAGTTTTGAAAAACGGATTGAAACGAACGTCAAAGATTTTTTTTGATAATCTGATAAAAATAATGTTAAAACATATAAGCTTTTAATCGATCGATCAAACGATTGACGATAAAGGAGAGATAAAAAGTATGTCATTGAAAAATATTGAATTGTCAAGTAGCTATGAGAAGCTAACTTTAATGCTACGAAAAATAATTCAAAGATAAAAAAGTTTAAAGGGAAAAATAATTTGAAAAAGAAAGAGACGGTAAAAAATTTAAATATTCAAAAAAGAGATTCATATACTCAATTTGTATCCGACAGATTATCGATAAAAGCACTGTTAAAAATAGTTGACGATGTTTCATTTTAATTTAAAGCATTAAAAAAAAGTTAGTTAACTGTAAATTTTAATTGGTGCTAGTTTGCAGATACTGTAGCAGTGTTAAAAAGTGTTAATAAAAAAAACATGAAAATTAATGATTGTAAAAAAATTAGTTTTAGCAACAAAAATCTGAAAATTTAGTTTATTGTTAAAAAGTGTGCAGTTTCTGGTGTTACAGTACTTTTTCATGGCAGTGATGAAGTTAAACAGTTTGTTAAAGTGTGAAAATGTGCATATGTATTTAAAAAAAAGTTAATTGTGTTAGTTAATATTAGTTAAAATAAAAAAGTGACAACAACACAAAAGTTTAAAAAAAGTTATTATTCTTGAGTTTTTCGAAAACTTTCCCAAAGTTGTTTGCAAACATTTGACATATTAATATATCCAAAATTGGAGTCAATTAATCGTAGCAAAACAATGCCATCATATCGAAGATTATGCCGAATAAAATATTCAATATCTCGAGCATCTCGAACATTTGGATCTGTTATTCCACTTTGCTAAAAAAATAAATAAATATTATTGTTATATGCTAATTAATTACTGTAGCAGAAGCTTACCAAAAGTGCTTCATCAATCATTGAAAGTTTCTTGCCACGACTAAAAACTCTAAAGCACCAATATAGAATGTTGATGACGGTAACCATGAAAGTAATCAAAAACCATGCCCATAAAAATAGGTAAATTTTTTCAATGAACATATTCAACATTAAAACACATTGAATTGTATGGGGGCGATGTTGGCCAAGATCACGGGTTTCCAAATCACAGAATGTTACCTAAAAAAGTGATGGTTCAGGTTACGATAGCTGTACAATCACAATTTTTTCAAAATTTTCTAACCAAAATTCCTACGGTAATTACAAAATTATTGCTTTTAAAAATGCTAAAATTGTTGTCTTTAGAAAAAGACAGTAATTTTTTTTATTACAGTAACAATTTCGATTTTCGAAAAAAATTCAAAAAACCTACCCTTGGAAAATATCCATTAACTCTCCAATCTCGTCCAAAATACAAATCTGACATTAATCCAAATCCCCAAAATGGTGTTTCAGCTTTAATAAAGAATTGAAGCAAAAGAAGCTGGATTGTAATGGATGCCAACATTGAAAGTTTCATACCAAAATATATTGCCGTTAAATACCAACCAAATGCAACTTTTGTTGGACGAATTTGAAAAACATTATAATCTACCAGCTGCTTGCTAATGAAAGCATCAACGGCAACTGCTTCAGTGGCTGTAAAAAATGTGTTGTGTTAAACACACACACATTTCAGGGGTTTGAGGCTTTTTGGGTCTAGCACATATTACTTCATGCCTTTCATCAGAATGATGCAATCAATGCAGATGGAGTATTTATTAGATGATATAACTTCCTAAAATTACAAAAAAAACTTACTTTTTCCTTCTTTATTCTTATTTTTGACATCTTTCACTTTTGCCCAGGCATACTGTATCACATCAGTCACTCGCATTTCTATAAAAATAAGTTACAATTAATAAAAGCATAAAATTTAAACAAACAAAAACCTTACCAGCAAATGAATAAAGTAATTTAAAAATTAGTTTTGGAACAAAACAGATAAAAGCTTCAAGAACAAAGATATATGGCATCCATTGATAATATTTTAGTTCATAGGATTTTCGATCTTCTGTATGTGATGGAAATTGTGTTAACGTTGAATTTACATAATACGTATTTTCAACAAAACCTTAAAAAATTATTTTGAAGAAATGTTTACATATTTGGAATCTAAAAACTTACAGTATGTTTCAATATATTTTTCCCACGGCGCCTAAAAAGGAAGAAAAATATTTTTTTTAAATGTTTTTCGAAAAAGATTAAAAGTCAAATAAAAAAAATTTGTTTGGGCTTTCATATTTCGTAAATGTAAAAAGAATGTTACAAAAAAATTGTTTTTGGAAGATTTCAAAATTCGAACGTTTTTCGTTCTAGAAAAAAGACTTTGTAAAAATGATGCAAGAATGATGAAAGACCGGAAATGTTTTGCAAACCATATTTTTTTGCTTCGAGGTTGCTGTTAAAAAATGAATCAACACTATTTTTCCATGATTTTTAAACCTCCGCAAAAATTTGATAGTGTGAATTAAAACGTACTTTGTATTCAGCTGGAATGAAACTGAAAAAAAAATCATGACTCAATTTTTACTCATTTTTTTGGAAGCAGAAAAAAATGCTTACCATTGAAGGGGATTTCCAACAGCTTGTTTAGCAAAAATTAGCGCAGCAAAAACACCCAAAAATTTTGCAGTTGTTGAATAATTTAGTCGATCAATTGCATCATCATCATGATCCTTTTTATTTAGCTGTGTCAAGATCTTTTGAAAATGATCCATGACTTTTTTTTATGTAAAAAAACCCTTAAAGAATTTTTATTTTTTGTAAAAAAGCAAAGAAATCGCGTTTTAAAAAATATTTAGTTTGCAGCAACAAAAAATCTCGCTCAAACATTTTTTCAACACAAAAAAATGCCAAAACATTACAAAAAACAACATTTTTTTTTCCGAGTAGCAAAAAAATTGTAACAAAATTTTTAGCAACAGATTTAAAGCAGCAGCAGAAAAAAAAGTAAAACGTGATAGAAAAAAAAATCAATCTTGTCTTTAAATTTTTTTCTTAACAAAATTTGTGATAAGCACGCTTGAAGAATTTTAGACAGCGCAAAAATAGTGAAGGAAGCAATAATTTTTTATCAGTAAAAAGCAATTGAGTTGTTTATTTTTTACATTTTTCTTCCTTAATTCAATTCAATTATAGCTTTTTTTCAAGGAAAAATTTTAATTGTGCTGCTTTAATTTGGTAGCTTTAAAAAATATTTTATATAAGCTCATATTCGATTAGTGAAACCGAAAAACATAAAAACCGTAAAAAAAGAAAAAGATTGCAGGTTATGCCATATGCTGGTATACGGTAGTCTAAATTTTACGTTTTAAGCCAAATGTGCCCGCAGCTGTTAGCGCTTACCTTTTGTTTCAACAGACACCTTAAAACAATACATGTGTCACTGAATTTTTTCAAAAACCAACAAAATGCCTTTTCATAAAAAGGACATTCATTGAAAGACAGTAAATGAAAAAAAGGAAAAACAGAGAAAAAAGAAGAAAGAAGAAGTTTGTAAAACATATTCGAAAATTAAAAAATTCAAAAGATCCTGTCTGCGGCGTAAACTTTTAAGTTAAAAAAAGGAGAAAAAAAGAACCTTTAAAAATTTCATAGGTGGAAGAACCCCTAATGACGAACGATGGGAAAGTGACATTTAAAAAATTATTTTTTTTTTGGATCAAAAATGGTAAAATCGGCATCTATTTTTTTCGTAAATAAATTTTTATAAATAAAAAAGCAAATCAAAAAACAGAAAAATAAAAAACAAAAAAAGGGGGGAAAATTTTTTTTTGGGATCCCGAATATTTTTTTGATAAATTTTTAAATAACAAAACTGCTTTGGAAAAAGTGAAACTGATCTATTTTATCAATGTTTTTCCCGAAACAATTTCTTTTTGGGCACTATGATTAAAGGGATACTAATCAAAAGAAGTTACAAATTTTTAAAATGAGCAAATTTTTTGCTTCAGCTTCTCCTCTTTAATTTTAAAACAATGTCAAGCGAAAAATAGGAGAACAAAATTTAATGGCTTTGATCAAATTTACAAAACAAATATTTTGTAAAGCCCAGACAGAAGACGATGCAAAAAAAATGAATCACTAAAAAATCTTCATCTTCTTCTTTTGAAAGATATTGCTTTTTTCTGCCGTCTGTCTGTATATATATTTTGAAGCTGAAACAGTTCAGCCCTTTTTTTTCGTTTTTTTTTTCTTCCTTCCTTCTTTTTTTCTATGCATTTTTTTCACACATTTGATTTTTTTGTAAAGATAATTTCGTAAACGCAAAAAAAACCATCGACAATTTTAGTGACATTTCCCTTTTTTCAGCCGCCGCTTTAGCCCTGCCCAGACAAGGCGTTGAAGAGCTGCTTTTTTTTCGAAAAAGATTAAATTACAAAAATAAAAATCGTACACACAATCTCCCGCTTTTCATCCCCTCTTTTTTTGTTTAAAAAAATTTTGTTTTGATTATCGGCATATGACTTGATCGGCATTTTTCTTTTTTTTTTCACTTAAGAAATCATTTTTTTATATCTGATCTTCGTTTTTTTTCTTTCGGCTCTTTATTTTTTTGGTTTCTTTTAGTTGCCGAAATTTATTTTTTTGCGATCATTTGTGTTCGAATTTTTTTAGTGTCTGCTACTTTCGAAAAAAAAATACTGTAATAAAAACTTTTAATAAAAAATTTGTAATTCGCGAACAAAATTTGATTTTTTAATGGCATCAAATAAATGTTGAACACTTTAATGCCATTAAAATTTTGTGGTTTTAATGTGGTAATAATGAGTGTACCGATCTGTGAAAACCGCGTATCTTTTTGAGTCATGAGATTTATGAAATCCATGCAAGATATATTTTTAAAATTTGATTATAGTTTTTTACTTTTAAAAATACAGTAATCCTTTTTTAATTAATTAACTAATTTTTTGTAGATGAATCTTCAACATCTCTTATCTGCGGCATTAAAGAGTCGATATGATGAAGATATGCTTGATAAATTCAACAATAAGCTTACATCATATTTAATGTTTGCACTTGGTTTAAGCATTTTTGCACAAGAATATGCTGGAGATCCATTAAAATGTTGGTCAAAACCTTCATGGGAAGATCATTGGCTTCAATATGCTGAAGATTATTGCTTCATTGAAGGTACATATGCCATTAAGCTTAATCATTCCCTTCCACATCGAGATGATTTATGGCAATATAAAAAGGTTACCTTTTATCAAGTAAGTTTTTTTACAAATTTTTTTTACAGTAATCTCTCTCTCATTTTAGTGGATACCATTCATCTTTTATCTTATGGGTATAATGTTGCAATTACCTCGATTCTTTTGGTCTTTCATTAATTGGACTTCTTGTAAGTTTTCATTTTTTGTTGATTTTTCTGAGATTACGGTATCATTTTTTTGCAGATTTGCATCTTACTGGTTTCTGCAATGTTGCTGTTAATAGCTTCCGACAACATCTTGTTCACAAAAAAGGTGATATTGAAGTTTATGTTAATCATTTTGAAGATGCAATTAATCGAAAATGTAAAAAATCAAAAGTTAAAAAAAGTCTTCGTAAACTTCCTATTAGTTTGGCTGGGTAAGTTCTACAGTAATCAAAAAAGAATGTTGAGAACATTTTGCCAAAATTGCGTAATATTCAAACTTTTTTGGCAAAATGTGTCCAGCAGTTTTCCCTCTTAAAATACAGTAATATGATAAATTATTTAGATATTGGGATAGTCATGTTAGCCCCAAATATCTCTTCATCTCATATCTTTTGTTAAAACTTTGGCAAATTGCAAATACTCTTGTTCTTGTAAGTTCTTTTACAACCTACAGTAATCTCTGATATATGTATTCATTAATTTTTTTAGCTTGTTATTCTTAATCGTTTAATTGCTGATCAACATGATGATTGGTTTGGTATTACAACAATTTCAAAGCTTGTCTATGGACAAGAATGGCCTGACAGTGATATCTTTCCACGAGTTACTGTTTGTAACTTTCAAATTCGTGAAATGGCAAAAAATTTAGAAACAGAATTGGCAACAAAAACTGCACAATGTGTTCTTTCTGCACATATGTTTGTTGAAAAATTCTTTATTTTTGTATGGTTTTGGTTGGTCTTTCTTTGTTTTGCAAATTGTTGTGGATTCCTTCTTTGGTGTACTCGATTCCTTAATGGAAGAGCTGATAGCTTTTTAAAAGAATTTATTGTTTCTGGAATTGATTTTGTTGATTTTTTGAAGCCTGAACAAGAAAGACTTCGAAAAGAGGATGAAGCAATTAAAGAACAAGTACATAAATTAATTCTTGCTGCTGCTGAAGATGCTGCTGCTGCTGCAGAAGCAGAAGAAAATGATAAACCTGATAATAATAATGATAATGGTGAAAATAAAGGTAAAAAGAAGCAAGTCATCTCTCATACTGTTATAAATATGGAAGAACAAGAAGCTAAAAAAGAAAAGGTTCAAAAAGGTTTACAAGATTGTGAAGAACGTTACAAAGAACTTCAAAAGCGTAAACATATGACTGAAGTAAGTTTTGTCAGGGTTTTTAGCCGTGACACAAAAAAAGTACAGTAAACACAAAAATTACAGCGTTTTTTTGTTAGAAAAAGTTTTGGTTACATTTTGCCAAAAAATTTAATTTTTGTTCAACCATTGTTGGCAAAATGTCACTAAAAAAGACATTATAATTTTTGGAATTACTGTACATTTTTTATAAACAAATTTATAATTTTTAGGGTGAAAAGAAGGCAATTATTGAAAAAGAAAAAAGTTTTTATACAAAAAATATTGATGGACATGTTTCTGGATTTCGTAAAAATCTTGGTCGTGATGGTCTTCTTACCCTTTACATGATTTCTATCAATGCCTCCAATACTGTTGCAGCACAAATTGTTTCACAATTCTTTTTTGATCATCTCAAAAAAGTTCAACAAGCTAAAAATGTTGAAATTCAAAAAGTTAATGAGTAAGGAAATTTATGACTGAAATTAGGGTACTTAAAAATGAGAAAAATAGGAAGGATTAAGTTTAAATTTTTGAAACTCAAATTTTAAAAGGTTTTTGTTTGGCTTTTTAAAATTAAATTTTTAAATTCCATCACAAAATTCGAAACCGAAAGTTCCCAGTCAAAATACTGACGGTATAATTGTTTTACCGGAAATGAGCACATTTTGGATGACTTAAGTATGAATTATTTTTGAGTCATGTTTTAGTCACTATCACTAAAAAAATAATATTCCAAAAATAGCTTTCTTTTTAAAAACAACTAAAATTCAACTTTTTTTAGCTTTGCTCCAAGTTATGAAAATTTTGTAAAGAAGCCAAAAGGTGCACCATTTGATGATGATAGCTATTTTGATGCTTAATGCAATTCATCCATTTCACCATGAATCAATCACGACTCCCTTTTTCAAAAATCATGGCCATATCCCACCACGAAAATTCTTATATCGATCTGCTTTTTTTTTAATATTTTTTCCTTTTTAAAAATCACACTTTGTTTTAATTAAAATTTTGTTTTTTTATCCTTGAAAAGTTTCAGCTGAAACTCATTATTTTGCATTGAATTTCTTTGATTCAAGAAGTATTTTATTTTATTTTTGATAATAAAAATATTGCAATGAAAATTGACGGTGAAGGAAGAAAGAAGAAAAAGCACATGGAAAAATTAAGCTGAAAACAAGACAAGACAAAAGCAAAAAGCATGGAAAATGCTAATATGATTAGAAGAGGGGCTCTTATCTTTTTTGTTTAAAAATGGAATTTCATTTGATGCGCCTCTTTTTTTAACATCAAATAAAAAAAAGTTGTCTCATTATTTTTTTCTTGTTGTTGCATTTTTCGCTTAACTTTTATCGTACATTTATTTTTTCTGTAACAATAAAAAAAGATGGATGTTATAATAAAGGCAATTGAGCCATTCTTAGAAGATCGTCGAGAGGATGACGCCTTTGATCGACTAAATTATAAATCCACTCCAATTTTGCTATTTTTGAGTGCATTAATTAGTACCGCAAAATTATACACTGGTGGAATTATTGAATGTTTTACAAAAGCTGTACGGTAGTTTTCACTTTAACTTATTGATTAAAAAACTACAAAAATTAATTTTAATTTTTTGAAATTTTTGAAATTTTTTTTGGAACTGATTAACCAATTTCTATGACCAAAAGACGACAAATATAAAAATAAATTTTTCCAGGAATTTGCAAATGGATGGATTGAATATACAAAAGATTATTGCTTTGTTGAAAATACATATTATTTATTTGAGAACGAATCAGATGATTTACCACATGAACTTCGAAGAGCTCGATATATCGCATATTATCAGGTATCTCAAACAAAGTTCATGAAAATAGAAATGTTTGATTTTTGAAATCAACTAAATTATAAAAATAAATATTGATTTTTATTTAAATTTTGATTTTCTGAATTTCGTTTTCATAGATCATTGATTATCACTGATATCAAAAAGCAATGATAATAATTTTAGTGGGCACCTTTCATTCTTGGACTTCAAGCAATATCATTTTATATTCCACATATGATTTTTCGATCATTTAATTGGATTACAGGCATGTGCACCAAATTTAATTTTCTTCTTAAGACCACAGCTTTTTGTAGGCTATCACATTTATACAATTGTAAATACAGCAGCAAGTAATCGAATGGAAGATGATAAAAAGCGAAAGGATGCCATAACATCACTTGGTGCCATGCTTTTTCGGGCATCACAAAATCGGCATCGTTGGTTCCAAGTTGATGGACAAAAATTTATTTCATACATATATTTTGGAATGAAATTCTTTTATCTTATTCTTATTTGTATTCATATGTTTGTGTTTAAAGTGTTTATTGGAAATTTAACATTTGCAATCGATATTTTACATTCTGGTGTTGAATGGCGGCAATCTGGTCTTTTTCCAAGGGTAAAAAATTTGAATATTGTTTGAACATGATGTTGTTACTATGTGATTGCATCATCCTGATTCAACATAATTTTTACCTAACTTGATTTGTTTATGACTAAATATGAACTCCATAAGGATGATGCAATATGTTGCAACATGAATTTTCTTATTAAATTTAATTCATCTTTCAAAAAATTATTGTAGGTTACTGTATGTGATATGCAAATTCTTCGATTTGGTGCCCCATTAAATTATACGATGGAATGTGTTTTACCATTAAATATGTTCAACGAAAAAATTTTTATATTTTTCTATTTTTGGATGATAATTCTTTTTTGTCTCAATGTTTGGAGTATTTGGGTTTGGGTTAAACGAATTAGCAATCGAAAAGTTTTCTTTCATCGATTACTTAAAAGTTTTGTAAGTTTTTTGTGATTTTAAATTCTTTATGGTAATTTATTGTTTTTTAGAGCAAAGATCGAACAGATTGGGTATGTTTGATTCAGCGTTTCTGAATGTCATTTTTTGTTTTGCCATTTATAGAACTTTTTTATGGCATTATATTTACTTTTATAAAACTTTTTTATATTAAAA
>CABFKO010000773.1:0-17591 GCA_901766855.1 Panagrolaimus sp. ES5
TATATAAAAAAATTTTTTTTTATAATTTGTATTAATTTTACTTTTTTTTATCGTGATATTGAAGGAACAGATGTACTGCAAGTCTTTGGTGTGGTTGTTGAAACCTTTGTTTTTGGACGATAACTTTTACAGAGTAAATGTGTGGCAATCTAGAAAATATTTTCATTAAATATGCTCATTGTTAAGGAAAAAACTTGCAGCTTTAAATGCAATTTGAATTGTATACATTGTATTAAAAATGATTGCAAGGGTTAAAGACATTTCATAACTGATAACGTAGAGTTGAAAATGAACATATAAAATTGAATGTAAACGAAGTGGTAAATTTAGAAGGGCTTCAATGGTGACGATGATTAAGCAAGTTTTAATGTTTTGTTGTCGACGTTTTTGGGTTGCCTAAAATCTTTCAGTTTTATAGTATTCAAAGATGTAATAAAATTTGTTTGATTTGTTTGCCACTGTAATGTTACAGTATCCCACACTAATTTTGTGAATTTATGTTAAGTGTTTTTAACAGATTTGGTAAAATTACAAAAAAATTTTTTTTTAATTGTAAATTTTTTACTTTTCATGTTTCAACTCCAAAAAAATTACCAAAAAATGCCAATATGGCAGAAATAAAATTTTCATCTATTTTACTATATCCTTTACCCGCTTTCTTAATCTTATTTAAATCTTACCTCAGTTCTTTCTTTTGATTCAATTCGTGCTGAATGTGCATTATTATCCGCTGCGAACCTACAATTTTTTTAAAATTAACACATATTTTATTCTACCCCAAAAAATTACATGGAACTTTTAGTTTGCCGGAAGACCACCGCAAAATCAAGGTACAAAATAATAATAAATGGAATGGCAAATTTCCAGCAATCAACAGTTATCGAAATTATTTGTTGGGTTTTTGGGCTGAAAAAATGTTTTTTGATACGGAGAACGGAGTCGTAAAATTACGAAATAATAATGCTATCTCGACGGCACCATGTTTGAATTACATCTCCAATATGTCGATTATGTACAGTAAACTCCAATGCAGCCCAAGCCTTAAAAATTTGCATGAAAATACAAAAACTTCATATTTTTTTAAAAATAATTCAAATTTATATCTCTTTTTAAAGATCAATGATTTAAACTTACAGCAATGTTAAAACCAATTACAGTAGGAATTATGATCAAAAGTTTGGTACTATTTAAAATCCTCCAAATCCCATTTTGTTTCATTCTAACCAAGGGATGAAAAATGGAGATATATCTTTGAAAATACATTGCTGCCCATAACCATTGAACAGAAAATCCTTCTAATCCATTGACAAATTTTTGGAATCGGCAAGGTTGTCCAACTAAAAAAATTTGCATAAATTTAACAAATTTTGTATTTAAAAATGGACTTACATGAAATTGGAAAAATTGATAAAGCAAAATATGCAAATGAGCCAAATGTCATAATTAAACCCAAAATCATAATTGCCGTTAAAAATGGCATATAAACAGAATTTCGATAAACAAAAAATAGCCGATATATAATGAAAATTAAAACAATGGAAGTTATGAAATATTGTGTGGCATAAATTATGCTAGTTTTTTGCATAACATTTACATCTTTTTGAAATTCAATAAATTCTGGATCATCAGGTAAAAAGTGCTGTTCATAGAGATTTCTGCCATTGTATTCAGTAAAAATTTTAATTCTTGATGGACATTTTTCATGTTCATCTGTGCCATCCATGCATTCATGGATGCCATTGCATTCACCGATAGCTAATATGCACTGGCTATTATTACAACGGAATTCACGTTTATTACATGTAAAATCTTGAATTTTACCACAAAGTTCTTCAGATTCATCCTCGGCTTCTGGGCAATGAACTTTTTGATCGCAGACCCAAGATTTTGGGATACATTCATATTTTGGTTTTGTTGAATTAAGATTTGAAAAACAATGAAATTCATGACTTAAACATGTTCGATGGCCACAATTTTGTTCGGGTGACTAAAATAATAGGGGTTTTGAAAAAATTACAATACAATTTTTTGCTAAAGATATGAAACTTGACCCTGATATTTTTAATTTTTTTGAAACGAAAAATCTTTAATTTTCGTTACGTTTTGCAAAAAAAAAACTATTGTCACGGCGGTGTAACGACCAAAGTAATTTTTTTACAGAACGGTTTTTTTTAGAAAATTTTCCTGAAGAAATTTTTTTAAAAAGCGATATTTGTAAAAAATTAAAAGATGAATTTTTTTAGAACGTTGCTTTTCAGATGCAATTTTTGACTCAAAATTTAACTTAGAAATTTTTTCCAGATGTAACATTTGCTTAAAATTTTTTAAGATGCAATTTTTGGCCCAAAATTATATTTAGAAAACTTTTTTCAGATGCAATACTTTTATAGGCTACATTTGCAGAAAGTTACATAAAATTTAATGTAAAATGTAACATCTGAGAAAAATATTTCTGTAAATGTTGCATCTGAAAAACATTTTCTGAAAAAAACCGTTCTGTAAAAAAAAATTACTTTGATCGTTACTCCGCCATTGTCACACTTTCCCAAAAAATTATTATAACATTTCGCCAAAAATTTACCTCATCTGAAGCATCCCCGCATGTATCTTTTCCATCACAAAGCTCAAATCTTGGAATACACATTCCATTACCACATTGAAAAGAGCTATTTCCAAAACATTTTTTATTTCCACTTTCATCAACACATTTAATATTTTCACTTTCCCATGGTTGCTCACATAAAGGTTTGCCATTGCAAAACCAACTTTCTGGAAAACTTCGACCACTTGGACACCGAACATATAAATCCGAGATTTTTACGGTTTTACAGTATGTCTAAAAATTACAATTTAAGTTTTTTAAATTAATTTTTAGCAAATAATTTAAAAAATTACTGTATTTTCATCAGAGAAATCTGCGCAATTATTTATGCCATCACATAAATCCCATGGCCATATGCAAATATTTGTATTTGGACATTTAACCATGTCACCAGTGCATTTTATTCGTTGTTGGGAAGCACATGTTTTATCACTTTCATCACTGATATCTTTATCATTACAATGAAAAACTCCATCACAAACTTTTGCCTCTTCAATACAACGAGAATTCCCACAAAGAAAATAGTTTTCTAAACATTTTACAACTGGAATTAACGGAACTGTTGTTTCATTAGGTTGAAGTAAGTTGGTGCAATTTGAGTGTTCGTCTAAAAATATAAAATATGCAAATTTTATCGCCACCAAATATTTTTTTAAAATTTGCGTATTGCCATGCCGTGGAATTTTGTCACAGAAAAAGATAGGTTACTGTTTTTTTTTCTTTTTTTTTCAATTTTTGGAAGTTTTTCTAAAATAAAAATTAAGCTTGCTTTAACTATAACTTAATATTATTATATGCAAATTTTGGTGCAAAATAGTTCATCGTCCATACAACATTTTCAACAAAAAAATGTATAAAAAAAATTCCAAAAAATTGTTTCTGGCCAACATTTTTATAATTTGCATATTGTGCCGTGGCATTTTTGCCAAACATAAAAAGGCAGTTAATTTTTTTAGATCAAAATCACAATTTTGAAATGTTCAGTTTAATAACAAATTTTGCCCAATTCCATTTTTATTAAACATACCTGAATTATCAAAACAATCAATTACCCCATTGCATTCACTTCCAAGTGGAATACATTGTTTACTTTGACATTGAAATTCATATTTTGTACATGTCACATTATGAGATTTACCACCACAAAGCTCTTCAGTTTCATCTTCACCTTCCGGACAATCAGCTGAGCCATCACAGGTAAAACTTGAAGGTATACATTCAAGAGCAGGCTCGGATCGGCGAGCATTTGAATGACAATAAAATTCATGTGCCAAACAAGTTCGATTGCCACATTTTATTTCAGCTGACTAAAAAATTTGCATATTTTTATGGGGCATCCATCTTTGGATCTGATACCTCATCTGAAGCAT
Organism: Panagrolaimus sp. ES5; assembly: GCA_901766855.1. Lineage (NCBI taxonomy): Eukaryota > Metazoa > Nematoda > Chromadorea > Rhabditida > Panagrolaimidae > Panagrolaimus > Panagrolaimus sp. ES5. The sequence continues at coordinate 3,973 of CABFKO010000773.1, forward strand.
CCCCACATTGATCAACTCCATCACAAAGGCCCAGTCGAGAAAGGCATTTACCATTGGCACATTTAAAGGCATTTGGACCAAAACATGTCTTTTTGCCGTTTTCGTCCATGCATTTTATATTCTCTTTTTCCCATGTTTCATTTTGGCATAAAATTTTGTCATTGCAAAACCATTCTTCTGGAACACAACGACCGTTTGGACATTGAACTTGATGAGCTGAACATTTATGGGTTGTGCAAAAATCCTAAATTTAACTTCGAAAAAACTAACACTAATCCAAAAATATGGAGATTTAAAAAAGGATTGTTAATAGTCATGTAGAAATTTCCATATTTACTTTATTATTATGTCATTGTTGGTGATAACATAATGATAAAATAAATGTAGGCAGTTTAAATCTAATTTTTTTTCTTAAATTTCGGCATAAAATTTAAGCTCATGTTTTTTTGTCTGTTAAAAGTAACCGAAAAAGTGTGCGTTGTAATTTTATTAAAAACTGGTAATATTTGAATATTTACAGTAACATATCAAAATTGGGGTTGAAAAAAATAAGTATAAAAAGTCTAGCTTTTTAACACTTATTTATTTTAGCTTTAAAGCTCAATTTTTTGATTTAAATTTAGTCATACGTTTTTGTTTAGAAAAAATTGTGCCAAAAAAAGCACCCAAAAAATCCTACCAAATTTTCATCAGCATAATCTCCACAGTTATTTGTTCCATCACATAATTCAAAGGGCCAAAGACAAATATTTGTGTTTGGGCAATAAACTTTTATTCCAATACATTTTTGTTTTTTTATTCCAGAACAAATTTTTAGACTTTCATCGGATGCTTCTTTGTCATTACAATCCAAAAATCCATCACAGACTTTTGAATCTTCAATACATCGACCATTTCCACATAGAAAAAAGCCAGAAGGACACGAAAGTTGAATGCTTCCACGGCTTAAATAAATTGTAGCAAAAAATATTAATAAAAAATATGGAAATGTAGTCAAGATCATAGCAATAAATGAGGTCGTTTGCTGAGTACATGAGTTAAAAAAATTTGAAAAAAGAAAAAAACAAATTAAGATAAAGATCAAAAAAAGGAGGAAGAAAATAAAAAAAAATATAAAGAAGATGAAAACGTTGAAACATGTACTTTTGACAAAAAAAACTTGTTATTCAGCAAACACGAGGTCAAAGTTTTGACGTATATTTTTATAACTCAAAAAAAGGAACGCAATTTTTTCTTACCATTTTGTGATTCAGAAACACATGGCATTTTCACAAAAAAAGCTCGCAGTTAAAGCTTTTTTTGCTACAAAAAATGATTTTTGGAAAATCTGAGTAACATTTACGTTATTATCAATTTAAACAATAATACATATATTAGTGATAAAACTTCAAATTTATCAAAACTTTTATGCTTTGAATAATAACAAAAAATCATAAATGATAAAATATTCATCTTATTGGTGTTCATAAAAGGTTATTTTTTCAAATTGCGTCATTCTTATTATTATTTGTTATTTTTTTTATCTTTGACTGTTTGATATATTTTGTCTTTTTCAGCATATGAAAATTAATTTTTATGTATTCCAAATTATGGCATTCACCAAGCGTTATTATTTATTGTTAAGTTCTATTAAAACAAATTAACAGATAAAAAAGAAGGTTTTCAAATTTTAACGTTACGAACCAAAAAATTTTAAAAAATAAATTATTCTTTTATGGCTGCTTTTAATTTTGCAAGAAGATCCTTGTGACTGGGTTTTGGGGCTGAAAAACGTGAATCATGTAAAACATAAATTATATATTTATTTAAAAAAATGCAAACCTTCGCCTTCTTCAGCATATGAAACTTGGAAAACCAGTAAAGCAGTGATTAATGCAATGAATAACAGATGAATATGAAGATGTTGCATGATTTTGTTGATAGTGATCACAATGACGAAATTGAAAAAAATAATGTGATTTTCACCAAAATTCGTCAGGTTTAAATACAATTTTCAAAATGCAAATTAACCTGGAACAAATGATTTATTTTGTCTGATAAATAAAAAAATTAATCTTTTTAATATTAAAAAGATTAAAACTAACGCCGCAAACCCAAATTCATCTGTCAAATCAATGTGATCAATGTTAGATTTTTTATCGTTTTCCCTATTTTTAATATTAGTTTAAAAATATTTAAAAACCTGGTTTAATTACTGTATAAATTATCATAAATTTAAATGATTTTATTTTAAAATATCAACAAAAAATTATAAATGTTCATTGATTAATCAGAATCATATTTATTACAATAAAAATAGTGCCTATTATTTTTAAACGGCAATTCATAAAAACATAAGTATATGTTTCCTTAAATTTGTAGTTTGATCTAAATATCATTCCAAAAACACACTATAATTTTCGCTGAGTTTATTTAACAAAAATTTCACAATATGCAAATATTTTTAAAGTTCTGCTGTCTTATTATGTAAATATATTTATATTCAAGCTTTCCTCATGGATTTGATTCAAATAAATTTATAAAAACGCATTAAATCAAGTTAGAACGATACCAAAATTTGAAAATATTTGACAGCTGAAATATCACATTTTACGCCATGTAGATACTGTATGTTGTTGATAATCAACTTTGAGCGTTTGGCACTTGTTCACCATTTTGTTTTTTTTAATTCAGTACTTTATTAATTCTTTAAAGTTTAAACAACTTTTTTTTTATTGTTTTCTGTAACATTTTAATTTAAGTGTCAAAATTGCATCTTTAAATGTTAAAATACTTTAATGCTTCAAAAGTTGTTTATCGTTAAAAAAAATGGTTCCATTAATAGTGTTTGTTGTTTAAAAACATCTAGAAAACATTATGTTGTTGTAATTATATCTGATATTTAAATGTTTAGTATTTCTAAGTAGCATTTTTTTATTGCCACCTGTTAGACATTACATTTCAGATATTTGTTATATTTTTTTGAGTGGTTTAATAACAGCTTTACGGTTGCAATAAACTTTTTTTCTCTATTTCAACAGGTGAAAAAAACGCCCATGTCACAAAAAAACCCCCTCTAAAAACAAACTTTCAAAAATGCCATTGTAGAAAAGGAATCTATGTTTGCTATTTTTCAACAGCTGTAAAAAAACGCCCTTTTTTAACTTTTACTCTAAAAAACTTTATAAAACTTTTGAATAAAGCTTTTTCATTAAAGTTCTTTTTTGCAGCAATGGTGAACCATGTTGTTTTAATGACTTTATTTCAACATGGCTTAAGTCTGTTTTTATCTTTGGCATCATTAAAATTCTCAACGTCAATTTTATTCAACAAAAAGCTATTTTTAGAAATTATAAAATTTTCACCAGTAATTTCGTTGTATTTTGGATTTTTATTTTTTCATGGAATTCTTGCGGCTACAAATTATGCCTATCTTGTGGCCTTCTGGAGACCGAATTCCAATGTCTATGATTCAAGGATACTGTATTGGTTTGGAATTTTTCCTTTTATTTTTGGACTCTTAAGTTCTGTTTTGGAAGCTTTCCTTTGCTTGGATCGTTGCTTTTCAATTATTTTTGCGCTACATTATACTTCAAAATATCGGGCATACTGTAGTTATGCAACAATTCTTGGCTTTTGTGGTTCTATAATTTTTTTATTTTTTTTCAATGATTTGTTAGCTGTTCTTCCAACAAATCCTTCAACGAATTGCATCACTTTTGGATGCCTACTGTATGAACTTCCAACAAGAAATCTTTTTTCCACCAAAATGGTCTTGGCTGGAATTTCACTTTTTGGTGGAATCATTCTTTCTTTGCTTGTTCGATGCTATCTAAATCGACACATTTTTCGTGGAATTTCAAACAGTGTTTTGATCGTAATAACTTCAACAATATTTTTTGAAATTTCACCAAACATTTTTTCTATTTTTGTTTCAAAAGTAGGTCAAATTTTTACAAAAAAGAGATATGCTAATTTTATCAATTTTTAGTTAACCGGAAACTATTTGACAGATTACGTTGGACCATATGCTGTAACATTTTCAGCAATAAATATAACAATTTGTGCAGCAATTTATTCAACGGCATGCCGAAAAGCTTTCAATTATGATCCACCACAAAAGTACATTGTGACGTAAAAATCATTTACATAACTTTTAAATCTGAAAAATTTATTTTTGTTATTTTTTTATGACTTTGTTGCTATGGATACTGTATTTATTTTTAATAAGGAATTAGTCGTGTTTTATGATTTAATAGAAAATGTAGTGTCTTTTTTTTGTTTTATTAAATTGAATAATAAATAAATGTGAGTAATAAAATAAACGGATAAACAAATTTAAAAAAACTTTTTTTGTGTGGAGTAATTTTTTAATGGTTTTTGTTTATTTAATTTTGTAAACTGCTTTGTTTTTACACTCATGTTGGGGGGCAAATTAATGTGAAACAAATAAAAATAGGCCATTAATGGCATTAAAAATGGAGTCACATTACTTTTAAATATGCATTATTGAACTTTTTTAGGTAAAAGTGCAAAGGATAAATACAAAATGTAAACAAGCGGAAAAGGGTGAGAGATCAACTTAAAAAGACAAATTTATTTTTGTATTCAAATTTGTTGTACTTTTAACAAAAACTGTCTGAGAGAATTTTTAGGAACTGTGACTCCCACTTTAAAAAAGTTTTTTTCTCATTGTTAAAAATTTTGTAAGGGTTTTGGAAGTATAAACTTTGCATTTCTGAAAACTGAAAGTTTTTTTCTATTGTCTTTTTATTTTTTTAAATACAAAAAAATTTTTATAAATACAAACACTTTCATTTAACGGAACAAAATAAATACAAAAATAAAAGATAGTTGACAAAAATATTTTTGAATATACAACAAAGATAATCGAACATAGCATTTATCTTTGCAAACAAAGTTATAATTAGCCCACATTTAAACGTTGTTGCTTTTTATGCTATTATGACATAGCTTTTTCGTTGTTTTGTTTAAAAAAAAGCATTATCAAGAATCAAAAAACAAAATAGCGGAAAATTTTTTCTAAAAAAGTAAATCTTTTAATTGAAATTTAATTTTTATGTTATTTAATCATTAAAACTTTATGCTTCAATTTCATTATTTAAATGTTTTTTAAAATTTAAATCAAGAGCAAAGTTTTAAAATTTAAAAAAATTGGGTATACATTTTTGATACGTTTTTATGACACAATTTTGTATTGTTTAAAAAAATTAATTTACAAGAATCAGTAGAACTCAAAACAAAGCAATTTATTTTTTATTGATCTTTTGATCAGTCACTTGTATTTTTAAAAAAATAATTCTTTAAACTTAAAGGTAGTGTCTAGGACAACAAGCAAGTAAAAAGTGATTGATTCTCTCGACACGAAAGTGCATCAGAATCTGAATCAAGAAATTCTGACGATATTTTCTTCCTTCACGTTTTTTCCTGATTCCAAAATGGTATCCAAATAAAAAATCGGTCGGACAGAACCCGAGTTCCTCTTTTTTATTTGCACGTTTTTCCTTGTTTTTGCCTGATTAACGATGGAGTGCTCCTTGCATGTCCTAGACATTCCCTTTAAAACTTTGTCAGAATGGTATTATTGCATGTAAAAACTTTGTGCTTGATTCTATTCAAAATGTTAAAAACAATATTTTTTTTTATTGTTTTCAATAGTTTGAGAATACAAACAATTTCGAAGAATTACTTTATAAAACAAAAGAATTATAATAAAAAAAATCTGTGATGCGATTTTTAAAAAATTAATTTAAGCTATTTTTCAATATTTAAGATAAAAAAACAATTACACAGTATTTTGACAAAAATAATGTTTCGCAAAAAAGTAATGCTTTTTAATTGCCTTATTTTATTGATTTGCATTCTGATTTCTTAAAATGAATAATTCCCGGTTCAATTTTGCTTTGTCTATTTAATCCGAGATCAATTTTAATTTAAAAACAAAATGAAAGAAATTTAACAAAAATCAATTTGAAAATGTGGACATTTAAGCAGCAACTTATAACGTGAGTGATAAAATAACTATAAAGCTGCAGTTTTTTGCAATAAACAAGTGAAAAACTAGTTCAACATGTAACGTTAATTAATCCCATTTGAAATTTATTGAAACTGACTGTATGTCCCTCCATTAATTATCACTTGAAATATAGTAGTTAAAATTATTGCAAAAAATGTTCATTTTAATTCCATTAGTATATTTGTACAGTAATGTTTTAAATTAAATTTGCTCGTTTTTTGTGATTTTAATTTTGTCAGCATTTTTTATAATCAAATTTTTGCCAATTTTTTGGGTTAAACTTCCTCAAAAAATGTTAGTAATAAATTTTCTTATCCAAAACTATATTTTTTATTTATTATTTAATCATTAAAACTTTATGCTTCAATTTCATTATTTTTAAGTTTTTATCAAGAGCAAAGTTTTAAAATTGGATACAATTTTGTTTCGTTTTTATGACACTATTATTGTTCAAATTAGCATAAAGCACACACGATTTTGCTTAGTCTGTTACTTAATGACGTAATTTCTAGAGTTACCGTAATCTTTGGTTTTTTGTTAATAATTGGAAAATGCATTTTGTAAAATTTTTAATTACAGATTTTTTCAATTTTTTGTAAAAAAATTTAATTTAAAAAAATCGTATATCTAAGAATATCGAACTGCAGTGATACAATTGAAGGCTATAATAATTAATTCCAAAAATTTGCATAATCCCAAAAGGAACTTTAAAAGTTTTCACCTTTATTTGTCATTTTTTAAATCCGAAATGACGAAAAATACACAAAAGCTACTTTGCTCATATCAAATAAAATAATAATAGACACCGTTTTTTATTCAGTTTTTTAAATTTAATATTTTATTTTACAAAAATAAAGCAAAAACAACGACTGAAAATATATTTTTGAACAATGATGTTATTTCATAAAAAAGAATTACAATGGATTGAAAAATATTTTTTATATTTTTTTTTACAATGGACAAAAAGATTGAATATATTTTTATATATTTTTTGAAATTTGCAAGCAAAAAAAATAAAAACAAAATAAACCCAAAAACAAGTTATTGCTTTGTAATTTTTTTGCTTACAATTTTTTATGTTTTTGATGATTGAATGATCAATAATCCTTTTTTTTAAACAATGGTCGAAAGTGTTAAATACAAATTTTATAAACCGCCAAAAAGATTATATAAAAGCAGAAAAATAAAATGTAAGAAAAATGTAATTTCGATTTTTGCAACACATAATATTTGCAGAATTGCTAAAAAATTCTAAAAAGATATGTATAATATTTTGGGTTTATGAATTTCTATATCGAAAAAGCGTTGTAAAAAATTATGAAATTTTTGCCGGTGCTTTTTTTTATTCATCGGTTGCGAAATTTCGAAATATTATACATCAGTTTAAAGACTGTTTTTGATTTTTTAAACAGACGAACATCATTCACTTTCTTTTTCTGAGTCATCTGTCTGCAGACAAACACATATTTCGCTTTTTACAACATTTTTTGAAACAAAAAAGCCAAAACAATTTTTTTGGTTTCATTTTTGGGGCCGCCTTTCAACAACAGTCAAACATCTGCGGAGCTTTTTTAACATCAACACTTTTTTTCTTTCATACTTCCATTTTTTTGCTGTCTTGTTCACACTTTTGCTGTGGCAAAAATTTCAGCTGAAAAAAGCAGTGATGAAGAAAGCTATCTTGGATTTTTTCGAATTTTTAAAGTTTCGCCATCAAGATCATGATGGAGTTGATAATTTGAATACTCGATCTGTATGCATATATGCCGTTGCAGTTGGATTCTTATTATTTGCAAGTGAATATGGCTCTCATTCAATTCAATGCTTTCCAAAAGCAAGCTGGAGACCTGGATGGAAGCAATATGCTGAAGATTTATGCTTTGTTGAAGGAACATATTTTGTTGATCCGCATTCAAATCTTCCACATTGGTCTGAATTACCAGATAGCGGGCAAAAAGTTAAAATGTATCAGGTAAATTTGCAAAAAAAGTTTTTGTTTAAAAATACATTTATTAAATCAGCACCTTTTTTTCAGTGGACTCCATTCGTTTTCCTTTTCATTGCTCTCATGTTTCATTTGCCTCGAGTTTTTTGGGAATCAATTACTTCAACATCATGTAAGTTGTTTTTTGAATGGTAAAATGCAAAAGAAATTTTATGATTTATTAAATTTTTTGTGACTTTTTTCTGTCCACGACCCAAAAATAAGAAAAAAACGCAAAAAAAAATATTTCGTATTTTTTGGTCGCAAATTTTTAAAAAAAAATTTTTCGAAAAATGTTTTAACTTACGTTTTAAAAATAAAAGGAAGGACACTGTAGTTTTTTGAAAAATCATTTATTTTTCGAAGCTTTTTTAAATTATTTTCTCAAAATTTGCTTATTAATACAGTAAACCAATGCTGTAGAGGATTTATTGTTCAATTTTAGTTTAAAAAAAAGGAGAAAAAATAGCGCAAAAAAATATTTCGTAATCTTTGATTGCAGTTTTTTTTAAATTTTTTTGTTTAAATGGCGAGAGGATACTGTAGTTTTTTGAAAATGTCTTTTAAAAAAGCATTTTTCCAACTTTTGACAAAATAAATACAGTAACCAATCGCTGCAGAAAATTTAATTTTTTATAATTTAAATTTTAGATTTATACTTCCATGATATTTGTAATTCATCAATGGATTATCGAGATCGTGCCCATACAAGAGCCCTTAAAAGATTTTCTCAAGTATCAACGAATAATCCTGCTTTATTGCCTGCACATACTGGTCTTGATTTTCTCAACAGGTAAATAATTTGGTTTCAAACAGTGCTTTTCTTGATTCTATTTTTTCTGCCGATTCCTTGAAATCAGAATCGATGGAATCGGAATTTGGAAAACACTTGTTCCAAAGATAAAAAATAAAGTCAAAGAATGATAATTTCAGAATTTTTGATCATTACATTGGTAACCGATATTTGATTATTTCATATTTTTTTATGAAAGTTTGGCATATCGCAAATGTTATTCTTGCTGTAAGTTTTTAAATATATTTTTTTATAAAATTGAATCCTTTAATTTTTTTTCAGCATCTTTTACTTTGTTTATTGCTCCCTGATAATTTTCAAGAAGATCCAGTTGATCGATGGGGATACAAAACTTTTTGGAAAATTCTTATGGGTGTTGATTGGAAAGAATCTGGAGCATTTCCACGAATTACAACCTGTGAAATTGCAACTCGACAATATTCTGGTGCACGGGGTGATCGAATTAAGCATGAACAAACGCAATGCTTTTTAGCTGCAAATAATTATATTGAAAAAGCTTTCTTTGTTACATGGATTCTTTTTGTTTTTCTTTTGATTGCAAATATTTGCAGCCTTGGCAAATGGATTTGGAAAATTTGGTTTTCAAAAGAATATGTTCAAAATTTTATTCGTGCCCGAATTAGTAAAGATGAGAAAGAAGAAGATTTATCGGAATATGCAAATCTTATTTTACCTGATGCTCGATTCACTATTTTAATGGTTGAAGCACAAACTCGTAAATTGGTTTCTGCAGAAGATTATACTGAATGCTATATTGAATGGAAATTGCATCGATAAATCTGTTGATCTTTCTTATCATTCTTTCCCCCCTTTTGAACTTTTTATCAACTTGTTTTTTGTGCTTCTTTTTTTGGGATTTTTTTTTAAAATGTTTTTGCACTTTTGTTGTAAGCCTTTCTTGTTTGTAATTGAATAAAATATTTATAAAAAAAGAGATATTTTTAATCACGGGCTTTTAAAAGATAATTCATTAACATAAAAGTGAATAATAACATTAAAAATTTAATAAAAAATGCATTCTTTTTACTGTAATTTTTTGTAAATCTTCTTTTTTTTGCAAGAACTCGTTTATTTTCTTTCTTTCCTGCTCTCTGGAAAATTATGTTTAAAAAAGTAAAATTTTTTGGTAAACTTATTTTTTTTATAATTTTTCGGGATTAAAACTTTAAGAAAGAAAATCAAAATCAATATTAGAACTTTAAAAAAAGTAATTTGCATTTATATTTTCGAAACAACAAGTAACCAAAAAAATTGGAACATAAATCGCAGTAATAAATTTACACTGTCAAAAAAGCCTTTGATAGAAATTAAATTTAAAAAAAGTTTGGAACTTTGTCTGGTATTTATTAAACAAATTTAAAGACTGAATTAATCATAAATGTGCAAAAAAATGGTATACGAAAATACTAATTTTTTGTTGAAGTTGTTGCAGTAAAAGATAAATCGGCAGGAGGCGGTGGCACATTAAACATTTTATTTGCATATGAAAAAATTTTTCTTCGATAAAATCGGATAATCATTAGAGCGGCAATTGGATTCACGACTGGAACCCAAGCAAGAATTGAAGAACAAATAATTGTAATATATTGATTTTGACTTTGTAAACATATCATTAAAAATAACACCGATACCGGAAGATTACATGCCAAAAATGGTGCAATCGCCTAAAAATTTGTATTTTTGTGGTGAAATTTTTTTAATGTTTTTAATTTCGAAATTTAAATACTGTTCAAAATCAAAAGTGAAAAAAATGTCGAAATTTTGTGTATTCTTAAAATCGAAATTTTGACATTTTACATACCTGAACAATTAAAGTCCGTTGAACTTGATGATTAATTTGTTTAGTTTTGACATGCATTGCCGTAACTTTTGACTTCAATGTTTTAGAAATATTAATACTGTAAAATATTACTAATGAATAACTAATGGACATAAAAATTACACAGCAACAACATGTTACAATAAATTTTATATTATTCTAAAAAATAAACATATACATTTTTGTAGCTCTAACTTTAAACATACAATATATGTTGCCACAAATGATGGCAGCTCTTTATCAGATGCCCAAAAGCTATCATTATAAATTTTTGTAAATTGTTCATAGTAATTATTTAAGGGTGGAAAAGTAAAAAAGAGACCAAAAGAAGTAATAATCCATGCAAGAAAAACAATTGTATAAGCTTTAATAAAATTGACATATGTTAATTTTTGTTTACTGTAATTGTTGTAATTAAACACAAAATAATATTACTACAGTAATCTTACCAACAAATAACATGATATCGAAAATAGAAGGGTACAGGCATTGCATAAACATTTAAAGCAATCATTGAAGTAAATGAAACAATTAAAACACTGGCACAAATAAATCCGTAACTGTTTAAAAAGCTTCCAACCACAATATAATAGCAATCTTTGTAAACTACAATCTCCTGAAAAATGGCTTTTTTGGTAAACAAAAAAAATAAATTGAAATAAGAGGGACTAAATAATTGATTTTATCGATTTGCACCAAAAAGGATTCGAACCCACGACCTCTGGTTGTCAGGCCAGTGTTCTACCCCTGCGCTACCAAGACGCCGAGTTGCAAAGTTTGTTTTTTTTTATAAAAATGGATGAATTTTGCAAATGAAATTCACTGATCAGATCAAAATTATTGATTTTTTATCAATAAAATTTTTTATAACATGACAAAACGTGACTTACAGGTTGACTTAAAAATGCCACAATAGCGAGTAAAATATCAATAATACAATTTTGTGTTAAAATTTTTGTTACTGGTTTTAGTTCAATTTTTTTAGATGAAAACATGAACCACAGTAATAAAAAATTTGCTAAAATTCCCAAAATTGATGCAATTGTATCATTTATTTTTGAAGTCGTTAATATTGCTGACATAATTTAAACCAATGTGGATATATTTATAAAATAATAAAAGTTTTAATAAAACAGGAAGAAGTACTTTTTACTACCTAACACAAATGAAGTAAATGAATGAATTTAAAAAAAAGTAAAACATTTTTAAATGCTTTTGAAAATTATATATTTCATAGTGAGACGATGCTATAAAAAAAATGTAGCAATTATTTTTCATTTATAATACTATAAAATTAAAAAAGATGTTGGGTCATAAATGTTTTGAAATTTGTTGAACTTGTGATATTTTTTTACTGTAGTAAAAAGTAGAAAAGGTGTAATTTTTTAAATGTTTCTTAGTAAAAAATTTAATGAAAATGTCAAAAAACAATGACTATAATTATTCATTTTTCAAAAAAATGAGAAATAATTGACGGAAATCAAATTCCCAAAAAAAAACTTTGTCTTTTATGCTGAATAAATGTGATGTTTTGTGTCTGTGAAATTGTCAAAAAGAAAATGAAGAAAAGCTAGATTTATTTAATTTTTTACAACCCTGTTTCAAAAAAAGTAGTTTTTAAATTAGAGATCAGCAACTCTAAAAATTTGAAGGTTCAGAAATTTGAATAAAATATTTGGCTACAAAAAAAGTCAAAACCCGAAAGAAAATACAGGCATCTTTTTTAAAAAGAATTTTTAACAATTTAATTGCCGCAATTTTAACAGAAATATTTTTATTTTAACTTCAATGTTGAAAAAAAATTTTTTTGAATTTTGTTACTTTTTATAAGCGTAAAAAAATAAAGTATAGAGCTTTAAGAAATTGCATAATTTTAAAATTAAAAATGTAATGGATTATGGAAATATTAATAGCAAAAAATGTTATAAAAGCTGTAAGTTTTTATTATTTTTATTATTTAATGATTTTTATTAAATTATGAAAAAAGCAGAGTAAAAACTAGCAGTGTAAAAACATTAATTTTACATTACCGTAGCTACCGTAACCAGGTATATGCCAATTTTTACTCTCTAAAAAAATTAATGTAAATCAAAAAAATCTGTAACAAAAAATAAAAAATAAATGATAAAATAAAAACACAACAAAGGCAAAAAATAAATTAACGAAGATAATTTGAAGAGGGGGTTCCTGAAAAACGGGGGGTCAAAGAAGATTGAAATTTATTTGGACGATTATACTTTGCTGAAATTGTTGGAGAACTGAAGACACTTCGCTTTGTAAAGGTTGGAGATAAAGGGGTTGAAGAAGGTAGAGTGGAAACAGAATAAGAATTATTATATCGACGATTATTTAATGTACTGCTGCTGCTGGTGGTGTTGCTTTGATCTGATAATATTCTTGAACTACTTCTTGATGGATATATTGAACTTATTGGAACATATGTATTTTTATAAATATTCTAAAAAATAAAATTTTGAATAATTTTAAGATATGGTCATCAGGTCCAAATTTTAAGGAATAATAAAAACAGTAGCAAAAAGTGAAAAAAAAATATGTCTAAAACTTGACGGGCTTGAACCATTGAAAATATTTTGCTCCAAATAAAAGTTGTCCTTATTAGAAAAACGGAAAATAGTTTATGGCATTTTTTAAAAATAATTATTAAAATTTGCTGGCAAAAAATGTTTTTTTTAAATTGGCAAAAAAGTTAAACCATATACAAAAAGCAAAACTTACATTTGTTGGTGCCGTGCTATAACTGGAATATGAAGATGGATAAGATGAATATGGGGATAAATTTAATCTTCTTTTATGCTCTTCTATTATCCGCCTTGAATTAAGCATCGGTGGATTCTAAAAAATGCACATTTAAATTTTAAATAAATAGAATGTTTTTTTTTTTTTAACAATTTTTGGAAAAAATTTGTTATTTAAAATTTTTTTTTTAATTTAATAATAGCAAAAACTTGTTTAAGTTTTTATTTTT